>JARLTB010000034.1:11577500-11645000 GCA_030141615.1 Unio pictorum | reverse complement strand
AAACTGTATGGGTTGCTACTTAAACATCGAAAAATAATCAGTTCCATTGTCTTGTTCAGTTTTTAAAACTATTTCGAAGGATATATATATATATATATATATATATATATATATATATATATATATATATATATATATATATATATAGATAGATAGATAGATAGATAGATAGATAGATAGATAGATAGATAGATAGATAGATCGGGAATTAGAAAGAACTTTTCGATTATGTTATTGTGCTACATCCGTACTGGCTTTAAGCACATCGCACATTCCAGGATATTTGAACATTAGCACATTTAAAGGTGTCACGTGAGCATCTCAGTGTCTTTTATTAGCCGGTACCTCGACTTTCCCTGGTAAGTCTTATCCAATTAGAATTGTTCCTATTCCGGGACTTGAGTTCGGATATGCTAATGTTCCTCCCAATTGTTTACATTGGTCATTAATGATCAAGCTGCAGATACGATTATCCTTAAATGTCAGACCTTGCTTAGATCAGAAACTCAAATATGCAAAACTTAAATCCCTGATTTATTCTAGGCGTGTCCAGTTACTAGATCAAGGTGAAAAAAATGATTTTGATCAGGTTACATTTGTTTCTGATTGATCGTGAGGTATTGATTACAGTGATGCACCTTCCGCTACCCATTATCTATACTTTATACTGAGTGAAAAACTATAATCGCACGTTCTTGAACAGAAAAGACAAGATCATGAGATATCACACGTTCTTGAACAGAAGAGACAAGACCATGAGAAATCACACGTTCTTGAACAGAAGAGACAAGATCATGAGATATAACACGTTCTGGAACAGAAGAGACAAGATCATCAAATCTCCAGTTGGAGAAGTACCTCTCTGCTACTTTCTTCTAAAGCAGGTCCGGGGAGACTATGATAAGATGATATTACATTACTAATGCTACTACATAATTAAAATGTACATTAAATTAATGTAAATATATTGACATGGCATTTGACTTTGGCTGGTTCGATAGGTTGTACACGCGTTCGTTTCGGTTTGTACTTTATAAATAACTTGTGTCCTTATGTCTGGTTCTTCTACTAGTATTTTTTTAAAAAGTTTAGAATATTCTATATGTGATCGCGTTTAGAAATTATAAGGGAACATTACCAACATCCTAATTCTCTTATCATGTCGTAAGGTTTTATATAAGTTTTGTTTTGATCAGAATCTTTAATTCATCTTTATTACATCTCGTCCTTGCAGCCAGTTATTTAGTTGTGTTCAGTTTTAATTTGAGATGATTAATTTATCAAAACTAATCATTGGAGTTTGACTGTTCTCATTAACATGATAACAAAATATTTCTAGGATTATATTATGACGATTGTTGACGCAGTATCTTATTTAAAACAACTGACAAATTAGCACGTTCAATATTTTAATTTATTCAGAACATTCTATACTTTTGAGCTTGTGATGTACCGATTAGAATGTGTGGTTTAATGTTCATAAAACCATATGTTCCATTTTCTTAGGAAATAATTGTCTTGAATTTTACTAAAATTGTTTGTTGTTCTTTTTTCTGTTACGTACGTCAGTACCATAGAATCTGAACAGTATATTTAGATGTACGACGCGCCAGAGCAGTGTGATTAACCGCATTACATCTATACATTCTAGATCATTGTATGCTCCATTTGTTTCAAACTGTTACTCTAATTTCCTGAAAATAAAGCAAAATAAACTTTAAATACAACAAATATGTCTACGTTTTGCACAACATTTCAAATAATAAAATTTAATTATGCGAAGCGGACATATTGTCTGCGAGATAAGTGTTCACATTTTAAGAAAATAAACTATTAGAACAATATCATGCTAATAGTAAAGCTAGTTTCTCCAGTAAGGTATGACAATCGGTGTATTGTATTAACAGCATCGCTAACGTTCTGCGCGATATCTGTCACAAAAAGATGTGGTCGAGGATGTGTGGGGATGCTAGCAAATATTGAAGTGTTATGTTCCAGATCCAGACGCTGAATTGTAATAGCCATGCAACTTGATGCTTATATCGAGTGCTTGCATTTTGAGGAGTTCATTATCAAGAGGACATTGTAATGTCTGCATTATGTTCAGTTCATTAGATTTAGGTATCGTATCATCTCCAATGATCTTGCCAAATGTAAATGTGGTCGATTGTTTGCAACCTTGTTGCTTCCATTGCATGGTTTAAATAATCGTCTTTCAGGTGCATGATCACGATATTCATCAAGTGTCAGAGCCCACTGTTTGGTTGCCTTTAATGCAAAGTGTCAGTTAATCAGTTTTTCTAATAACCCTTTAACGGTCTACCACCAGTTGTTTTAGACGGAGGGGGAGGATTTAAGTAGCAAATTGAGTACGGAGGCCTTTGTATGTGGAGGAAATACTCAATTTACAATCAGTGCATCAGGCAAGACAGTGGTAGTCATGATTATTCAAAACAGAATTATATTGCCATTCGCATAAGTGTAATGGAATAATAGAAAGGTTTAACTAGAAATATCGAATGTCAGATGAAGCATTTGATCACCAGTTGCAATAACTTTTCATTCTTATGGACATGAAGGAAAATATAAAATTAATCTTGGAATAGCGACACGTTCTAGAGGAAAAATAGGGCAAAGCGACTCATTATTTTGAAAGAATATTCTTTAAAGTAATAAAGCGAACATTCAAAATAAGCTGTTTACTTTTCAAAATTAAATCAATGAGTTGAAACATTCTCCGGCAGAGCTGTACAATCTTAAAAGCACCAACTAGCAAGTACAGAAACAGCCATAACGCCATAATTATGACATTTTAGTATGCAAAGCCCGCGCAAGCTAATGGTGCTGCTTGAAATTCATTAACTACCTGAGACCGATTTAAACCCATAACCATCCTCACTAAAGGGGGACTCTCTGATCACTCAATTGATTCTTGAAACCGTAAGTTTTTTTTTCTCTTGTATATAGTATACACCATACTATAGGATCGTTACAGTACAGATCGGTCATATTGGGAAGCTATTACTGTCACATAATCAATATTTGGCTCTAATGACTTGTGAAAATTAAAATTAGGTTTGATACTGTTATACGTTTTATGTTATATACTCGTTTTGTATACTTAATTTTTCAGAATTTTTGTGAAGTTTTATGTAGATGTAGACGTATATCGCAATAAGGCAATGTTATTGGGTAACATATGGTCTGTTTAAAGTTAGTTTTATAGCAGATAAGAAAAGAAGTTATGTTGCATGCATTAAAAAATGAAATCTGTTTGGGTTCATGTAATAAAGTGCGATCATTCTTGATAAACATATTATTGTTATCAAGAGCTATCATTATTGATAACCATGATTATGGTTATGATAATAATAAATCATTGTCGCATCAGTTTGATGGTGAACAAATCAATTTATGTGTGTCCATGTGTAATATATATCACTGTGTTCCTGTTTAGCCATGTCTGCTTTATTACATGCCTCACTTGTAGCTTTTTAGCTAACTATTCAGGCAAGTCATCAAACAATTCGGTTGTGTGCAATTCGATCTGCTGCAGTCGACCATGAATGACTCAATTGAAGTGGTGATTAAATACATTTAAAACTGTAACTTCCTGCCAGTTAAGGACTTCGATTTTGTTGAAATCTCTTAAATGTTCAGACTATATACTTTTTGTTCGTGGATGTCGTTAACACAATTTTAATCTTCAGAGAAAAAAACAAACGGATTAATTATTGTCACATTATGATGGATTCCTGTATTATAATGATGAAATGAACAACGTATCACATGAAATGCATCGATCGTCATATCAACCTTGATTGATGTCAAATAAGATGGGAGTGTGTCCATGTCTATTCAATGAATAAGAACTACACTCGATATATCGTTGTGAGTAAGGATGATTATATGACCGTTGCCAACCTTGATTAACACACACATACATACATACATGCATACATAAATACACACACACATACATACATGTATACATACATACATACATACATACATACATACATACATACATACATACATACATACATACATACATACATACATACATACATACATACATACATGCGTTCATGCACAGATACATACATACATACATACATACATACATACATACATACATACATACATACATACATACATACATACATACATACATACATACATACATACATACATACATACATACATACATACGGACATGCATCGCAATAGGTACGCTCTACAGATATTATGAACTTTAAAATGATAAGTACTGAAATGCCAGATATTAATTTTAACGAATCGGTTGCAGCTGAAATTAGAAACAAAATGAAACATATTGTGGATTCAAATATTGATGACGGAGCTGATAAGGATATGTGTGAAACCATACTACCGAAAGACATTGAAGATGCTGTAAGAGAGTTGATCCTAAATAAATCATGTGAACATGACAACATATGTGTAGAGTATAAAATAGCATAATTTCCATGGAAACGTATCCTGATTACTTCAAACTTGTAAAGTTATGTCTATCTAAAAAGATAGGCTAGATATGAATAACTATAGAGATATCTCAATCGTTCCAGTATTTCAAAACGTTTCTGAAAAAATATTGCTGAAAAGGCTCATTTCCTCACCCATTACAACACGGATTTCGAAGCAAATGCAGTGGCATTACTGCAGCCTTCATTATAAAAGAAGGAATAGCCCATTATTTGGAAGGCAAATCAAAAGTGTATCCTGCATTCCAGGACAATGCGAAGGCCTTTAATACGGTGTGGCATGATGGCCTCTTTTATAAGAGCATGATGGCCTCTTTTATACGGTGTGGCATGATGGCCTCTTTTATAAGCTATTCCATCTCGGAATCAACGCAAAACTATGGAGATGAATTAAAGATTCATTTCAAGACGTTAGGGCTCATGTTCTGCTCAACGGACATCATTCGAAACCATACCTTGTCAATCAAGGAGTAGGTCAAGGAAGAACGCTGTCGGCATGGCTATTCTTAGTCATGATAAATGACCTAATATCCCTGCTGGAATCTACAAAATCTGGATTACAAGTTGGCACTTTGAGTATCCCCTGTGTTTTACTAGAAGATGACACGTCGCTGCTATCTTCGTCATTTAATGGTATGTGTGTTTTACTTCGTATTCTCAATGACTATGCATCGAAGTGGAGACTGCAGTACAATGCTAATAAAAGCAATATTGTCATATTTTCGAAGAAGAAAATCACACAGAAATCTATGTTCATGCTTGGAGATAAAGTGATTCCTATAGTTTCTTCTAGAACCTACGTTGGGGCTACTCTCTCCGCAGATCTTTCCAATACTGCTGCAGTACAAAATGCTTGTGGAAGGTCAGTATTATATTCCATTGTTGGGACTGTCATTGGAAAGGGTGGAATGAATCCAATTAATAGTGCTACAATATGGTCAAAACTAGTACTACCTGCAATGAAATATGGATGTGAATTGTGGTCCAGCTTGAGCCAGTCACAGGTATACGATCTTGAAGTATGTCAAAGAAAAGCGGCAAGAAGAATTATAGGTCTCGATCAGCGCTCTTCTACAAAAACAACAATTAGCAGTCTTGGACTGTGGACCATTGAGAGTTAAGTTAATAAAATCAAACGTGGCTTCTGCAATAAAATCTGCAGAGCTAAAGGTTCATTTGTATGGAAAATTATATTCCACAGAAGAATCCTGGACTTCTTGATACATGAAAGCGAGAGCGTTGAGTTTGTTAAAGATATATATCGTGTTCTTTTGAAATACCAGCTTGGCGGGTTTTTCCACCTATACGTGAACACTCTATATTCTACCCCGAAATCGGCATGGAGGAAGAATATAGAAATGTCAGTTCACTGCTGCGAAGAATCATTGTGGAGATCTAAACTTGAAATGAGACCTGAACTTTTACATTATGCAAGTGTCCATACTAATCTTTAACAAAATGCAGTTTGGAAACTTGGTAAATGTATTCCTAATAAAACTTGGACTTTCGCTAACATTGCTTATTTAACTATGTGTCCCATTACAATAGAGAAGGAAAATAACTGTTGACTCTGCAAGAGATTGATTATAGACAGAACCAAGCAAATGTTACTATTTTGCAACACCCTAAATGACGAGCGTTACACTATGTTTGAAAAAAAAATAGATGCCATCGACATCCTAGACTCCCACTGGCTTTTATGTCAGGACATTGTCACCCTACTTTATATCCTTTTGGGCAAGAGAGTGGACATCTTTGATTCTATCAATGATCAATCATGGCAGACATTCATGTGTGTGGTGGCTGATGGAATAGACACAAGTTACAGAAGAGCAAATGAACTTGAAAATGGTATCCCATAGTATGCTTGTTCAGTAAATTAAGGAAATGGACCCAATTCATTTATACCTAATAAATAACTCACATGTGTTCTAAGTGAATGAGAACATGATAATCAA
Source organism: Unio pictorum (assembly GCA_030141615.1). Classification (NCBI taxonomy): domain Eukaryota; kingdom Metazoa; phylum Mollusca; class Bivalvia; order Unionida; family Unionidae; genus Unio; species Unio pictorum. The sequence goes on along the minus strand of JARLTB010000034.1, from coordinate 11,638,540 downwards.
TTTAAATTGTTTTAGTTGAATGTAAATAATTCCAATTCATTATTTCTTCCCTTTTAAACTATGTTGCATACATAACTCCAGAGGCGTAGCGATGATATTTTGCGCCCGGGGACGAACTATAAAATTGGCGCCCCAGCGATCTTGTGACCGATTTATTACCCTTGGTTACTTATTATAATGTAACGTTGCAAGCCTCATTTTGGCGCCCCTGGACCTTGACGCCCGCGGACATATGTACCCCCCTGCCCCCCGCTAGCTACGCCTCTGCATAACTCGTTTGCAACGCATGTGTTTTTATATTACGTTCTCTTTGCTTTTGTTGCTATATAGTGTACTGTAAGTAATTTAATCACAAACTATGTTCATAACTTTTCTGTCTTTACGAAACATTAGCTGAATGAAATCTCTTCTGAAGAGGAAATAAAGAAAGTCAGTCAGTCATATATACATACATTCATACATACATACATACATACATACATACATACATACATACATACATACATACATACATACATACATACATACATACATTTATCGGCAGGTATTACTTTTATTTGATGGAGACCTATGGGAAATGTCTCATCAGATGTGGATATGTTCCTTTCTATATTTTAAACTTAATATACCTCGTCTTTTAGAAGTTGAAACATGTTCGCGATGCTCGAATTCTTTGCATTGTCTCTTTTACAAACTGGGCGTCACGCCTTTGAAAAGAATTAAACCCCGATACAAAATATTTGCTGAGTGAGAGGACTTTGATTGAAATTCAAACTGAGAGTTTAGCAGTCTTTTGTTTAATCGCAAAGAAATCAAATGGTAAATTGCATATGATTTGGTACCGCAGAAGCGTTTTCTAATTTAACACTACATGTTTTTATGGCTCACTGTTTAACAGGGATGTGAAGCATAATATATCGGTATGTTCATTGAGTGAAAATTACAAGCGATTGTTGGTCTATTATTTGAACTTTCTTCATAGGGAAATATATTTTAAAATCTATAGTGTTTGAGTAACTGAAGCATGTCCGTGATGCTAGATTTCCGGTCCTAGTTCTTTTAACCCATTGGGCGTCACACATGTGAAAAATTATTAAAATCTTTAGATAAAATAAAGATTTACTGAATGAGGCGACTAGCCCGATCATGCAAATAAAAACTGAGAGTGGACGAGTATTTTGTACACAAAGGTTTATCCGGTAGCTACGTCGTGTGCAACGTTTCAGCCATATAGAGCCTTGTTTCAATCTAATATCGTATGTTAAATTGGATATGAATCTTTATCATATGATCGTATTCAAATTTTATGTTGCATATTTTGTTTTTCTTTAATAGGGACATTTACACGGTTGACGCATACGATATCGATAGGGTAATTACCTGTGAATAGCAAGGGTTTCGTGTCCTCTACTTTGAACTCTCTACGGGATACAGCGTTAAGATAAACCTTACGTGTCTAAGCCTGCTCTTACATGCGCGCGTTTTTAATGTGGCAAAAAGCTCGCAGCCTATTCTCAGAAGAAAATTAAAAGTATCATAAGACAATTGACATATTAGGCTAACGAGGTTATTCTTATCCATCTAGAAATATAGTTGCTGCGTTTCATGCGAAATCCGCTTTTGAGCAATTCATGCTAGTTAACTATTTTCATGTTGATAGAAAACTTTCTTAAACACACACACACACACACACACACACACACACACACACACACACACACACACACATACATACATACATACATACATACATACATACATACATACATACATACATACATACATACATACATACGGACATGCATCGCAATAGGTACGCTCTAAAGATATTATGAACCTTTGATAATATGTTGGTTATAAGGTGAAGTTGTTTACATTTGCAACATGCATAATAAACTGAATGTTAATATACCTCCATTTTGTGGCTTAAATTTTATTGAATATTGTACTTGTGGAAATTGTGAAGTACACAGCTAACTAAAATACCTTCTCCCTTGTACTAAAGCTATTTGTCTGAATTAGTCTAAAGTACACAATCTTTAGCAGTTAATATAGGGAAAAAGTGTATTACCAGAGTAGACAGTAACAGCTTCTGAGAGTGCAATGAATTAACAAATATATAAAATGTAGTTTTAGAAACATTTATCTGCTTTTTTAAAATACAATTTACCTCTGAAGTCCAGAAAGAGAAAATGACCATGCGGAGCTTGACGTTTTTGGATTGGTACACTTTTGGAGTAAGGTCAAGCTGGTTACTCTATAACCCACATATTACACCCATCAATCATGTAGCAAAATAAGTGAGTTAAAGGTTCTATGAGTAAACCGTGAATTTACAAGGTCATTTATAATTGGAAAGTAAAACCAGTGAGAACACACAGGGAAATTATTTTTCTTTAAAATTCTAATCCTAAGTTAAATATGAAACGGGTGAGCCACCAATAAACATTTTCCATAATATGCTCTATCATGCCTTTAAAAGCCGAATTACTTAAACATGTAATCGGTTGAGGGAAAATATCCCTAAATTAAAAAAAATGAAATACGGATAACTGAAATTAAGATTAACACTGCAATTTACTACTACTTTACTCAAACAAGCTATTCAAATATTCACTTAAAATTGGTTTATTCATTCCAGTGGATAACCAGTGGTGCGTGTGTTTGCCATACAAGCATATGCACATTACAATATTACTGTGATTAGGTCTACTGCCACTAGATCAACAAATGACGGCATTAGCATTGATGTTAGGACTGTTGCAAGATTTCTGCAATGGCTCGTTTTAGTAACGTCTGTTATGTTTGCTACTTTGTGCTCAATGACTTAAATAATATGTATACCGCACGATTTCCCTCCTTTCCCAGAAATAAACCCATTGCTTATGGTCGATATACAATATGTAACTCTATGTCCGTAATTCGATCAACTATAAAACACAAGAACGAATATTTGGTTTCCACGTTAAAACTATCCAGCATGTAAAAAGGAAAAAGGAAAACGTGTGCTACATATACGGACCACATTTATTCATGGATATTTCAATAACTCTAACGTTCTCTTTTTTACAACATGGCTGATGAAGGCGAAACAAAATTAGTCATATCAGCTTTGTAAACAATTCGGTACTGCAATACAAAAACTGGGGATCACTTGGATCATCGAAAGTAAAGATCCATCGTTTGTAAACCTGTATTTACAGATATGTACAATTCTTTAAAATAAAATGTCATGAATTAATTCATATTTTGTGCAATGCTCGATAAGGAAGGCTTTTAAGTATATGACATTTTAAAATAAAAATATACATTTTTAATTAGTGAATACTTTTGAACATAACGTCATAAATTACCAAAGAGCTGCTTGTAGGAAATAAACTAAAAACAAGGCACATATGGATCATGGTTTGCTGCTGTCCTCGTCCACGGAAATAGGAACAAAGCATATATGACACAGATGCATATGAAATGACAATTCGCAACATCATAACAGTCACCTACATCTTCCACGCAAAATCTTTCTTATATCGTCTAAGTGAACGTAGAGTCACTCGTAAACGTGAACGTGCCTGTTGATAGAATACAAGCGGTAGCTAGTGTCCCGGTTAATATGCAAACATTCATTTCAGACGACAGCATTATAGTTTAGCCGGGCAATTATTGTTCAATTCTCGGAATAATCGACACACTGTCTTCTATAAAGAAACTAGCACTAGAAATATATTTTTGTAGCTCACCATAATACTAACTTCAAAAACGTATCACTCCATTAATATAATTTTCACTTTTTAAGATTATAAACATACAAACACATACAAAACACACACAAACACACGCGCACGTTCTAAATCCAGCTGATATTAACAAAGCAAGGTCAAACACAGAGCACACGTAGCACGTAGAAGAGCGAGAAATATATTCAAACACTAATGTTCAGTTAAATAGAATCCTTCAGCGAGATTGATCTTTCATTTGTTTTTAAATTGTTATACAAATTCACTAATGCAAGACTTGCTTTTGAACGTACTTTTCGAAATATAGCAGCATATTCTTCAATAATGTAACATAAAGTTCGAAATGCATTTATATATATATATATATATATATATATATATATATATATATATATATATATATATATATATATATATATATATATATATATATAGGAGCATTGTGCCAGTTTCTTCAGAGCAGCTTGTATACAGTTTCTCAACAGGTCAGTTGTCTGCATCCGCATCCAATGTCTAGTATTAATTACATTCCCGAACTAGTCGAGTGTTGTCTATAACGTTTCCTATATAATATAATCTGGAAAGAGAGAGAGAGAGAGAGAGAGAGAGAGAGAGAGAGAGAGAGAGAGAGAGAGAGAGAGAGAGAGAGAGAGAGAAAGAGAGAGAGAGATTAAATTCTTCTCCTACTATTAATCGAATCTAGGTCTGCCTATTACGATTCCAATCATATTGCGTGCAATTGTCAACGCTACATGCATACTTCACGTGTAGATAAAGTACAGAGTGTCATAACTCATGCACCCTCGTTCAGTTCTCAGAAAGGGAGGAATTGAAAAGTATCCAGACTGCATGGCAATATTTTCTATCCTTACACCCATTCACTTCATAGCATCGAGCGACCGAAATGTCACTCTCCGCTCTGCTTGTCATCTCTCTCTCTCTCTCTCTCTCTCTCTCTCTCTCTCTCTCTCTCTCTCTCTCTCTCTCTCTCTCTCTCTCTATATATATATATATATATATATATATATATATATATATATATATATATATATATATATATATATATATATATATATATTGTTAGTATGTTATAACATCAATACGTCTCATCCATCTTCACATCGATACGTCTTATCCATCACGCACGTGTAATTCTCACGAAATAACACATCACTATTTTATAAACATAAATCCTGTGGAATTAATTTCAATTGACATATAGACTAAAAACAAATGTGTTGAGGTTGATTTTAGTCAGTAGTAATATTCTTTAATAGAAATGTTTGAAGATATATTTGCATTCGAATATCGTACCGTTTTGTCCTTTCATGGGATGTATTTATTTCATAGTTGATCCTCCTTTTAAATATAAAGATGTTAGTAATCTAATATCTAGGCGTCGTGTAGATCGGCTTGATTTTGCGATAACACATTGAACATTCATATACGAGAATCAGCTTTTATAATGAATGAACACCACAATCTGCATTTTATTAATCGAAATGAAAATACAGTAATCATTCAGTTTATTGCCTTTACATCCGTGAATGTCATTCCGTTTTTCTGCTGCAGGAATGACGAATTATAAAGTCAATGACGGACAAAGTACCTTGCATAAAGCTGTCATTTACATGCGATGTACCCTGGGTGTCGTCTGCTTTCCTCTTTCAGATGATGACCTATATCCAACTGACCACAAGAGTCGTCAGAGTAGATTTATGTGCAGAGAAATATAACGCATTTGTTCCTAGAAAAACATTACTACGATTGACGAGATTATTAAAGGTTTGAGTGGATATATTAATTGATCATTACAGCTCGACTTTAGTGGAGTTCTGAATTCATCATGGAGCTCAACAAGAGTCCTGAATCGAGTATTGCAGCTCCTTAGATGGAATATACTCAAGGAAAAATGATATAATAACTTTTCCTTTATTCATATTTTGTGTAATTAGCTTCACACAGTAGTCTAATATGTTATGATAAAAATGGTATGAACCTCATCACCAATTAATATAGTATAAACACTATGCTTACCTGTGTTTGTGTTTCTTTTGTCTGTTAACTTAGGTTTGATACTATTAGTCCTATCACCAACATATCTGCATTGTGTCAGTTTATAATGATGTCTAGCACTGGGGCATCAGGTCACAGAAATGTAGCACCATGTTAGACCCAGCCATATTAACATGACACTAGGTCGATCAAACCCAAAAGAAAACTGTAATGCTAATTTCTTCTGATGACTCGGGCGGGGTTTAAACCTATAACCATCCTCATTAAAGAGAGACTCTGATCACTCACGTGTTCGGTGAGGTGTCATGTTTAAGTGGTAGTAGCGGATCCATATAGCTATGCATGTTACTTATGTGGTAATAGACGTAACCACAAAATGCAAAATGGAATATATTGCTTAATGATACGCATCACATCTGTTGTATAGCTTGCACGAGTCCATACAGGTAAGAGATGTGCACAAGAAGAAACTCTGCAAGCGTGGATAAACATAATAGATGTTTTGAGCGTCACAATGAAATCAAACTTTTGAAACCAGTTCATTACTGCAAGTTACACACATTCCACGCTAAAACCAAGTATTTTATAAAGAACTAAGTAAGCTGTTTGAAGGTTAAATTCAACTTGACGCAAAATAAAGCTGTTTTGGCATCCAACATATTGACCGGATCGAGTGTGTTTTATAGAAGATAAAATTTACTTTCACTGAATTGAACGTTAAAAATTCACCAGACCTATACACCCAATCTTTCAACCAGTACCGTGCTGTGAAATTACGGACGTGATATACCGACGTTTACAAAGTATTATTAACCGTTATTAACTATTTGTGCCCAAGGTAATTGATTACTGTCTATCGAACTCAAGGCTCCAACCGAAAATTCACGATTATATAAGAGTACGAGCCAGAATCTAATTAATTATTTGTTTCATTTGTCACTTGCATGCAGATCTACCACGTGTCAAAATAACAAAAGAATAAATTGTTGATAAATAATTTTATTGAATATATTTGTGATTCTTCATTTCGTTAAAGTTGAATCAGTTACAGTGAATTAACAAATGCTTTTTACAGCGATAACACAAATCAAAACTTTCAACCAATCATACACTGAAATAGAATTTCAGCTAAGACAGCAAAGCAGAAAAACGACAAAATATGGGTAAGTTAAAAATGGCAATCGTGTTCGTGACGAAGGCTATCATATCTACTTGTCCCTCCGTCGTGTTGTAGCCAAAAGCTTAGTCACATTCGATGGGAAAAGTCCTCATAAATGAAGAAAAGATGACTAAAAATACATACATACATACATACATACATACATACATACATACATACATACATACAATCATACAATCATACATACATACATACATACATACATACATACATACATACATACATACATACATACATACATACATACATACATACATACATACATACATACATATATACATACATGTGTTCTAAGTGAGTGAGAACATGATAATCAATTTACATCGTATTTGCTGAATGTAAATAATTCCAATTTCATCATTTCTCCTCTCTTAATCTATGTTGCGTATATAACTCGTTTACTATCGTGGAAAAAATAAGAAAGGAATTTGGGAAGGAGTATGAAGTAAAAAGAACAATTAATTCAAAAATCAGAAATATAAGACTGTTAATTAAACAAAATGAAAAACCCCTTTCGGATAATTGTTAGACGGAATCATAAGTGTTTTACTACTACGAAGTTGTAAAATATTTTATTCATACTGGAATAAATTTTCATAGTAAATATTTTTTTAGTCGTTATTGACTGATTTTGGTTATTTTTTGACTAATTTTCACCGATTTTTGTCTGATTTTGACCGTTTTTGACTGATTTTGACTGATTTTAAGCGGTTTCAATAGGGTCAAATGGTCGATTTTGCATGGGATTTCTCGTACACTTTTTCACTTAAGAATGACTTTGAGTAAAAAAATCATAAAAAAATCACAAAAACTGACTCAAAACGACTAAAAAACGACAAAAACGACAAAAAATTACTGTTGGTTTCAGTAGGGTCAAATGATCGATTTTGCATGGGATTTCCCGTAGACTTTTTCACTTAAGAATGACTGAGTAAAAAATCACTGCATGTAGATTGAAATCTTTTCGTACATGAAAATCTCTTCGAGAGTCAAATTGGAAAATTGTTTACAATTGGAAAATTGTTTACAATTTCAAATAATGGTTAATGAGTCATTAACGACTAGATTGGCTCGTGAGCGACTAGGTGCGATTGAAAGATTTATACCAATGACTCTGTCAGGAATAAACTGCAAGCTAGACAAAGTTTACAAACGGACTTTGCTGCGGGATCTTAAGAGTTGTTTAAACCAATAACCACAGCAACGAAGGGGGTAGAGCGTGATATATGGGGGGATGTTCCCGAGACACGGGGAAAACCTCTTATTGGTGAACTTGAATAAATAGCAAGAAGATCTAAACAAATAAAAAAATCTTTGAAAACACTTCTTGTTGATATAATAACTGCTGCAAGACGACAAGAACAACAAGAACGAGAACAACAAGAACGAGAACAACAAGAAGAAGAACAACGAGAACGATAACATCTTGAAGAACTTGAAGAAGAACTTGCGGGTAGACCACCACACACACCACCTGAACCAGAAGAATATTCACCTGAAAAGATATTCACGACTGATGCGTTAACTGAAAGTAGAGGAATCGAATCAAACTCTGAATTAATTAATTTTACTAAAGACAATTTTAAGAAGAATATAAGAGATCGGTATTTAAAAGACGACAAGTCTAGAAAATTTATAAAAGACAGAGAGACCTGGGCGAATAAAGTGTTTTTAGCAAATCGCCGTAAATCTAAACTAGCAACAACAGAATTACAATCTGATTTTGAAAGGTTTCTAGCTGCAGTAAGAGATATCACACAACCACCGCCGGAATATACAGCAGATGACCCAAATTCGGATGAAGTACGAATAATGGCAGAAGCTGGTGCGAAAAAATCAACCGGGAAGGGATTTTCTAGAGATTCCAGTGGGATTTCAATTCGTTGTCCTGGTAATATTCTCAGCGATATATCACGATTAGAAATTCTTATCGGAGGAAAACGAGCTGGAAATAACTCACCGGAAATAATCAATGAAGCAGCTGATATCTGCATGCGGTTATTTCAGGGTGGCATCATGAATATCAAAACATATCGAGATTTCATTGACGAGTTAGTGGAAAATCCTACGGATGGTTACCACAACAACTGAAAATCCTTTGGATTGGAAATCGTTTACGATTTCGACATTAGATAAATAGTATTTAGAAATTGCTAGCAATTGAAAACACTAGTGTTTTAATAATAAGATGATCATACACTACAACCATGACAAACCAACCAACGTCTACGTAGTAAACTCGCGGTTTCCAGTTTATAGCGCGTACTATGGTGATGGTTTCGGTGATACCATTGCAGGGTTATTTGCAAGAATGGCTCCAAAAATAGCGCCGCTAGTAAAACAATTATCGATGAAAGCCATTGATTTTATTCGTGATAAGGGTATTAGCGCTGTTGGAGATCTTGCCTGGAAAGCGTTTTCAGCTGCGAAGAATAAACTAACAGCGCTAGTTTGGCGGCGAAAGAAACCGGGACCATTACCATCTACAGCGGAAATGCCTGCGAGTGTTAGTAAAATTATAAATAACGCAGTAGATCAAAAACTAGCGTCGCTGGTGACTCCGTCGTTGACAGCAAGTGACCAGGATAACATAACCGCAAATATGATAGCGGGCAGTGGCTTAACACCACGACGAAAACGCTAGCGTTTTTCACGACAAAGTCGTCGTCGACGACGATGAAAATGGAAAATCCATAGGATTGGAAATTGCTAGCAATGAAAATCGTTTACGATTTTACGATTTAGACTTTGATAAATAGAATAAAATGTTCAAACGGTCACCTGATACAGCGTTTGATATGGACGCCCCAGTACTCAAGGATGATTCCGTACGTGATTATCAATTCTATTCTTATCAAGCAACACAATCAGATCTGCGATCACGAATTGAACTTCAATTTGATGATACCAGTAAATACTTTCTACCGTGTGAAGCGTTCATCGAAGTAGAAGGAGAACTTGTAACAACTGCTACTGATGCTCATGGTGTACCAGTACCATTTAACAATAACCCAACTATCCGAGTTGGTTTTGTTAATAATGGTATCATGGCGCTATTTGAGAGTGCAAGATATCTCATTGATGGAAAACAAATTGAATCTATAGAGCGTGATGTTGATGTTGCAACAACAATAATAGGGTTAGCGAGATATTCTGATGATTATACAAGATCGGCAGGTCCATCTATGATGTTTTCTAAGGATATTACTGACCACGCTGAACACGTCCAGTATTATAGAGTAAAGGCAGTAAATGCTGCTGCAGTTAATCCAGCACCAGCCGGATATGTAAGACCAGCTGCTGATTTTGATGTCATAAATAATATTACTAATTACAACCTAGGATTTGCAACACGCGTAGCATGTTACAAGGACAGCGTAGACAATTTTCATGCGCGATTCCGTTGCATCATATTTTTGGATTCTGTAGAAATGTCCGAAAAGTTTTTTATGGAGCGAAGCATACAGTAGTGCTCGTGAGAAAGGGTAATGATAATGATGCAATCTGGCGTGATGCTGGCGTTCCTGAGGATAAAATCATTTTAACAAAACTATCACTGTGGATGCCAGTGTTAACTTCCTCAATCACAACAGAAGAACGATTACTATCATTTATGGATCGTGGAGGAAAATCATTGCTAAGTTGGCTAACAGTGACCACGGATACTAAACAGGATGATGTTGATGATACATTTACATGGCACCTGGCATCAAAACAAGGTGTTTCAGCTCCACGTCATATATTTATTGCGATACAGAATAACGCGCGAGTTGGTAATCAAGAACGAAGCCATATGATATTTGATCAGATAGGTGTTAATGAAGTCTCGCTGAGAATAAATGGCCAGCAGGAACCATCTGAGGATATACAACTTCATTACGGTCAAAACCATATTGCACGCGTGTATCATCGTCTGTTGTCATATATTGGAAGCGATCAAAATGTCGATACTGGTCTCCAAATATCACAGTTGGATTTTCAAAGTTTATATCCGATTTATTACTTTTCACTGGAACATCTTGATTTAACAAGACAATCCGTTGTTGATATTCACTTTAGAGCTCGTGTAGCCCGTCCTGGTGGTATTGCTAAATACAGAGGTTGCTGTCATTCTCAGCGATAAATCAATGCTACTCGAAGGTGTTGGTGGACGAATGAGAGTAATTGATGCACCAGTGGAAAATCTATGATTTTCAAAAATCTATGATTGAAAATCCTTTCTGATTTTTCCATTAGAATCAATCTGTTATTATATAATGTCATACAGTCATATCGGTGTTACATTGACCCCAGGTCAACTCAAGAAATTGTAATCAGAATCGGCTAAGCGATGTGGAACTACAATCACGTTGAAACCCAATCAGATGTCTGGCGGGGCGAATAAATTGTCGCTGACAACTCGTCAAGTAAAACACTTCAATGATGCTTTCAAGGATAAAAAAGGCGTTCAAATCACTCTCTCTGCGGCTGCTATCAAAAATATGATTAAAACCGGCGGTATATTCCCGCTGTTAGCTGCGATTCCGGCTTTGATTGCGGCAGCCGCCCCAGCTGTGGCTAAAGCGGCGGCGTTAGGAGCCGTTGGTACCGCGGCAGGAATGGCGTTGAAGAAAGCAACTGGTGGATCCGTTCGTGGATCTGGATACAAAACAGGGAAAGGGTCTAAGACTACCAGGAACCCCGTATTCATGGTACAGCAGAAAGGGTCTAAGACTACCAGGAACAGTTTACTAACTCGGGAACCTATGGTTGTGGAACCTTCGATTGAGGAACCTATGGTTGTGGAATCTTCGATTCCTATGTCCAATTTTGATTTACTTGATGCTGCTAAAAACCTCGCGATAAAAAATTTCAGAGGTGTCTTTATGAAAGATCAGTTACCAGCACAACCAAACAGCGTTGAAACCGGTATTATTAATCTCGATAACAGCACCGGACCTGGTACTCACTGGGTTGCATACGCGATTGATCCACGTGCAATTGTTTATTTCGATTCATATGGATTAGCACCGCCGAAGGAATTTATGCGTTATCTAAACCGCTTAAAAACTACTCGTTGGTATTCCAAGCTACCAACACAACAAATGAATGATCCACCAATATGCGGCAACGAAGTATTAAATGTTCTTGACGCTATTTCAACATCGAGAAAACCACCACATGTTGTCGTAAATGAATACACTAATAATCACTTTTTAGAGAAAGATGTATAAAATAACATGATTGATATTTGGGGGAGATCTTTATCAGCGATGAAGAAACCAACCACAAAAATGTCTGCAACCGGTGATATAAAGAGAATAATCGAAGATGAAATAGCTGAGACGTTGAATAAAGCAAATGTTGATCCCGGAGAAATAGTTGTATTTCAAGATCGTCAGGGTAAATTGAAAACTAGTAATGTGTCGTTGGATGACATTTTAATTAAACAACGAAACGCAGCCAAAAACACTGTTGCGTTATTTTCCGATCAGGGTGAACTAAAACCCGGCGTACTCGTTTGGACTATTACAGATAGATTAAAAACTCTCAACGATGAGTTAAAAAATTCTATGTTGGAACTAGCAACACTTCAATCTAGAATTGAAGATAACGGAAAATAGTTTTAAGTTTTTCGTAAAAATATCATCGAAAAATTTATTGGAACCACGTTGGATAAAATTGAAATAAAACTTCCTGATATTAAAAAATTCATCGATGAGACAATCCCGAGGATGATATCAATCATTGAAAAAACAAAAATTCCTCATGAAAAAACCAACAACGTAGTATACACGATCCAACACGGATCATTTGCGTGGACTCCTACAGACAACAAATTAGATATCACTGCAACCGTCAAAGGTATTTATCGATTAACACTAGTAACACCGACTCAATTTAATATATCATCGTTGAGATCATCTGGGGCCAACAATACGATATCAACGATCGTCGACAAGGATACAACCGAACAATTCACAATAACACCCACTGATAATAATTTGATTAGGGCTTCAACAATGTGGTATGTGGAATTCGTAGCGGATTTAAGTAAATAATAAAAATCCGAAGGATTTTCACTGAAAATCTTCGATTGGAAATTGCAAAGCAATTTCACTAACGGTTTCAATTGAAATTGTAAACTGATTTGGAAATAAAATGTCGTCATCAACGGTACCTTCGGTATCTCAATATCGCTATGATCAGGCTAGAGAGTTTCAGACTAAACTCAAAACTCTCACTGAAGAGTATGCAATGAAAATAAAAAAATACGAACGAAGAATCACCGCAGTTGATGTTACCGTGTACTCGGTGAGTGGTGTAATCAGTGGCAATGATTGCTCCGATAGCTGTTCCAATTTGTATATCCGCGACGACAATAATCGCGGAAATAATTTCGATAATAACAAAAAAAATATCATCATGCAGCCAGAGTAAACTGCAAGACTACATAATTAAATTTCATGTTGTATCAACCGCGTGCTCGCAATTGTCCTCGATGATATCGTCGTCGCTCGATGACACATTTATCTCAGATAGTGAGTTTTCAGCAATGGTAAGTATTTATGATTCCGCGATGTCAAAATTAGAGCGACAACATGAGTATAATAACAATGACAACACCGCAGGAATTACTTCAACAAATAGTGGAGAACACAAACCCAGTACAAACCAGCATGATATCAATAACATCAACGAATCCTGAATTCAGTGTGAATTTCCCTTCTCCGATTCCCGTGAAAGAGATAGCGCTAGCAAAACTACGAATGTATCACAGTTGGCCTAATATTAGATCGGTAGCATTTGGCGGTCAACAACCAAATAATTCTTTAGTATTTGCAAATAAAAATCGCGAAGACGGGACTCCAGACTGGAACGTTGTTTAGCTGCCATCTGGGTCATACCAAATCGAACAAATCAATGCTGAATTAGCGCGTAGAATAAAATCTATTACTGGAACAGAATCGAAAATCGCTATAACGGTTCATGAGCCGACGCTATCATCTGCCATCGAGATAAACTCACCCGGGTATGTCGTAGATATCTATCAGAGTTCTATTAGAACCTTACTAGGTTGGCCTGAACTACCACCTCAACGGGAACCCGTTAATATACCACCTGAACCGAAAATATCTGATTATATCACAGACAGGATAAAACATGATAATCCAGTAAAAAGCTATAGCGGTTACATCATGTTGGAGATTTTATCTGGGGTAATAAAAACTCTCGGTAATAGATATTATCTAATTCGAGAAAGGGAAATCTTTAAAACTTTCAAAGCGATGAATAATGATTTTTCACTGTTGTTAATATCTCTTAAATCCGGTACTCTCACCCAAGATGAATTTATCAGCGTCGTAGAAACATATAACAAAATCATCGATGACATGGAAATATATCATTTAAAAATTATTCAAGAGGTATTAGGTGACAGTAATCCTATAACGAGAACAGAGTTTGCAACAAAGTTTAATATACGCATAGAAGATATTCCAACATTCAAACTACCCGGGTATAATATCTCAGAACTAAAAAAACTTCTCAGAGACACCATCGATATTGGTTTTAAAATAATTTGCGTAGAGTGGAAAAAAACAAAATCACCAGAAATAAAAATCCTGACACATAATAATGACCCAGAAGGTACCGGTAGGCATATCGCTCCGTTCAACGTGAATATATCCTCGGTGATAGCGCTCAATTTAGTATGTGATGTTATCGAAGGAAGCTATCAAATAAATCTCGAGCGATCAAATCAAGCTCAGCATGGATATATTCTATATTCATTTGCACCAACAGCTCCTCCAGGATTTCTAATTATTGAGTCTCCGGTTAATCCAGTCTATATGCGGTGTCATAATAATTCATTAACGAGAATTAACTTCAAACTCACTAACCATCCAATAATCTAATTAATCTACAAGGTGAGGTTTTACAAATTAGTCTGTTTGTAAAGTCCTAAGGACTTTCATCGTAGCTATTTTCATTGTTAACCCATAGCAGCAGAAGGCGGCGACCATGGCGTCTTTGAGGAATTTACCGAATCGACGCTTTTTTTTTCGCTTTCAAGAAGGCTCCATTTACAAGGAGACTTAAAACCCAAGAGGTTTTGAGAAACCCCTAATTTGACAAATAGGGCCTTAAAATCGTTAAGGCTCCATTTGACAAAAGGAGACTTAAAATGTTTTGCTTAAAATCTACCCCAATTAGAGACGTCCGATTCGCCCCCTCTACTGCTTAAGTAGTGAATCTATGTTCGGGATTGGATCGAGACAGGGAAATCACATTCAATAGTGTAATATTATTTGCCTCCCCACGAGGCTTGCCCGAGTGTGGAGACATAATGTAACCCCCACGACTGGGATTACCTTGTCTCGGTTCAAACACCAGTGTATATTTTGTTCTCACTCAATTTGTTTCTTTCAAAGTAAAAGGAACTCTTGACTAGTGTTCATGTTCCAATGTTTACATGCGGCGCATGAATACAAATATGTTAATGAGGGTTGTGATGTGACCGTTGCATCCGAAGTACACAGTTTGTAATCATAGCAAAAATATCAATATAAGACGTCGCATTGTAATGAGATATTACCACATTTAATATATGGATGTTACATGAAATTGACAATACATAATTAATATTTTATTGCAAGAAATATTTCTTTTCATCAGTTCTAATTTTGAGAAAATACCCCCTCCCCCCCACTTAAAAGGACCTCCAGATATGTGGACCCTAGCGAATAAGCATGTGATAAATTTTCAAGTTCACGGATTCTTTGAAAATCTATGTTTCTGTCTTGGACTTGTGGCAAGTGCTGCAGTTAAATATGCGTAAGGATTAGTGAGTTGACTAAGAAATAATTACTTCTGGCTGGTAATGGCATTATTTGTCCATATATAGTGCAGGTATATTTCTGAATAAACTGGGGTACGGTGGATAATCTGGACTGAGACGACTGGTCTAAGATTACTAGACTGAGAAACGAAACGTAAATGCAAAATAGTGAGAATTTAAAGTCTCTACGTGACACAGCGTTAAGGTAAAGTATTATAATGTGTCTAGGTCCGCCCTTTCATGCTTTCATGCTCTCTTTATTAATGTGGTAAGAACCTCGCAGTCTATTCTCAGAAGAGAAACAAAAAGTAAAGTAAGCTAATTAAAAGGGTTTGCAATTGACCAATTATGCTTAGAGAATAGTGTAAAATCTTGGGCGAAGATACATTTTAATAGCTGTAAATATAAGCAGATGGTATTGTTATCCCTCTAGAAATGTAATTGCTGCGTTTCATGCGAAGTCCACTCTTTAGCAATGTATGTATGTAATTGAACCAGATTAGATATGGCAGTCTCGTGAGAGTCCTCCGAATGTACATTCTACTGCGGTCAAACTTCACCTTCCAAAGTGCAAAATAAAATTGCTTTTCTCTGTCCGTATGCTGAAGTAGCGTTCAAATTAGCCCTCAGTCACTCCGAAATGACAATGTCTGAGAAAGACTATTTTTCTTTGCAACATCAATCGATCTATCAATTAATACATTTTTGTATAAATATAGTGGCATTTATAATGATAATTAAACTTTAATATATGTTTATCGTGCCAAATTGTATCCGCTTATTAGTCCATATACCATCAGAATGTGAAATTATTCAATCCTGACGTCGGTTTATCCATATATATATATATATATATATATATATATATATATATATATATATATATATATATATATATATATATATATATATATATATATGTACAAATCCTACCGTTAGTCGACAGCGTCTAAATTGCAACCTTTCGGCGATACCGTTGTATACTGAATACGTACGAGTGATAATATTGGATATATCGTTAATAATGTATATAATACTGAAATAAGATGTCAATGTGGTAAAATAAAAAAAATAACAGACATACAAATTTTGTCGCCCATTTACTGTCGCCGAAAGGTAAAACGATGTACGCTCATGCATATAACCAACGTTTGGGCGACCGGGTTCGGAACGGTTGATGTGTCGACCAAAGGTTTAGTATATATATCGCGCTCAGATATATTATATGTGTCACCTAACATTATTATATACAATGTAGTTTCACCATTACGATTACCAGCGAGACGGAAATAAAGTGATCACATAAGTCGAACGATTTAATATTTGGGTTCTGCTGTCGGCTTCCATAAAATAGTGGCTTATGTACTCACTTCACGTAATCACGTGACCGTATTAGTATACTTATTAAACTAGACTGGAATAACTAACCGTAATCCGGAATAGTGGTGGTTTTAATTTGGACTGTATACAGTTTTAATCATGAAGATAAACGTGGTTATTTAAATATATATTGATACAATATATATTTTGTAAGAGAGATAATTGTTTTATTTGTAATTTTCAACTGAATATATTAAATTTATTCATTGTGTACATGAATTTCAAATGATTATATATACTTTTATTTTATGCAATTCTTGGAATTGTTTGATTATCTATTTAAAATATTTGTTCATAATTCACTGGAGTCAGTTATGAATGGGGTCACGGGTGTCCGAGGTGGTCAAAGGCGCACACCATTATTAGATCATTGACACTAACCTCGGTAGTCCTGTGTGTCCGTGGTTCTTACCGGGTTCTTCTTCCACCACATATAGCAGCAGGGGGGGGGGGGGCGAATCGGACATTTGCTCCAGACATCATTTGCTCTAAATCTAACAAACATCTCGAGAGAATTAATTCGAATCCTTCTTTTTCAACCAAAAAAAAAAAAGGATTACTTGCTCGAAACATAAGTTTTTCGCAAATCATACTCCAAGGCCGTTTTCATCGTTTAGTCAAAAAACGGTCTCGTCGTGATGTCATCGCCCCCCCCCCCCCCCCCCTGCTGCTATGGGTTTTTACGATTTCAACCGAATATTTGATCGAGTCCAATACGATATCGTGTCCGAGGATCATGTAAATTTATTGTTATAAATCCATGCGGGGTTGACTTAGCATTACTAAAGAAATTTCTAAATTGATTGAAGTCCATATCGGAACACCATGTCTGCCAAATATTTCGTAACGTATGTGTATCAACGCCGTTAAACACAGCAAGAATATTACAGTTATCTCTGATCACTTTTGGAATCTGAGTGTAGCGTTGAGTGACATATATCACGTCGGTGTTTTTATGCCTGCCTCGGGAAAATATTCTAGCTGGGCTTTTTTGATTGTCTAACATCACATCGTCATATACGACTAAATTGTTAATGCTCCCATCAAGGTCATCCACGGATGGTGCCTCGTCAATATCAGTTATAAAATCAATGGCGTTCTCACCATTAATTTCTGATGCATTCTCGTTAAAATCCTTTAACACTTCATAGCATCGTTGATCATCTACGCTAGGAGCAACTAAATACAACTTATCCCACTTCATTCATCTCACTATTAAATTGAGCAACAATTACGTCTTGCCGGATCCAGATGGCCCGATTATAATTGCGCGGATAGAGTTTGGTAGCGCTGCATGATGCTTAACTGGTTCTCTTGTTTTAGTCGCTGAAAATCAATTATATTCATATCTCTATACATAAATTATGGATCTATATTGTGTGAAGTGTAAAACGCGCACTAACACAAATGATGTGACGACGATTACAACTAAAAATAACAGATCTGCACATACTGGTACATGTGCAACATGTGGTATAAAAAAGTTTAGATTTGTTTCTATGAAATCCGGAGATGTTTTAAAAAAAACGAGGAGGTGATATCGCAGCCAAATTGGCAAAGCTCCCAGGAACCCCATCGGCAAAGTACCCCGGAGAAAAGCACCTTCCAGGATATAGCTACTGTGGCCCCGGAACACGATTAGATATCAGACTTGATGATCAAAATCTGCCCCGACCCGGCGAGTATCCGATAAACGCTATTGATAATGCGTGTCATGCTCATGATGTTGCATATTATAAAAGCAGCAATTTGCAACACAGGCATCTCGTAGATGTGAAATTAATTCATGCGTTAAATGCTATTCCTGATAAATCTTTCAAAGAAAAGTTGGCTTCGTGGTTGGTAAAATAAGCTATGAAAGGCAAATTGATGATGGGCGCTGGTAATTAATAATATGGAATCTATTTATTATTCTCCGAGGGGATACTGGAGGGGTAACGCTGCAATCAATAAACTCGCCAACGCCGCAAAAGTGAAAAAGGCCACTGCGGCTAATTGGTTATCCAAACTGGCTATATGGCAAATTTATCTACCGCGTCCTAAACAAATCAATTTCTCGCATTTTGATGTTACCGGACCCAATGAAGTTCATCAAGCTGATTTATTGTTTTTACCACATGACAACGGTTACAAATACGCGCTAACTGTAGTTAACGTTGCGAGTCGATACAAACGAGCAGAACCGCGAAAAACAAAATCATCACCTGAAGTTGCTTCTGCATTTGAAAAGATTTGTCGACGAGGCCCACTACGCTGGCCAAATCTGCTACAAGTTGATCCTGGCAAGGAATTTCAGGGTGTGGTTGCATCTACAATGAAACATTACAATGTCGCCATCAGACGGGGGCATACTGCGTTACATCGCGATCAGGCAATTGTAGAACGATTTAATCGGACTCTTGCTGAGCGGTTATTTGGATATCAATACGCAAAAGAATTCATCCAAGAAAAGCGATCCCGTGAATGGGTCAAAAGGTTACCAGGGGTAGTTGCAGCGCTAAATAACGAGATTACCAGAGCAATCAATATGAAACCTAACAACGCAATAAAATAAAAGTATATACCACAGCCACAGCGAGATAGCGTTTCTCAGCCAATTCTCAGCAATGTTACCGTGAGATATTTATATGAACCAGGAGAACTCAAAGGTGGTAAAAAAAGGGCTACTGATCCTATTTGGAGTGTCACTACGCATAGCATATCTACTATAACACGATCAACTGGTAGACCACCAATCTATAAATTGGATTCAACTGCTCCTCAGCGGGGTTTTACACATGAACAATTACAAGTGATTCCTGACGATACTCAATTGCCACCGCATGGTCTTAACTAGCGCCGTTGCGTCTATTACACTCAAGACAAGTCAACATCACATTGTTTCTGATATGACCGAGACTGTTATTTTTTCTGTCTACGGTAAATTGGCGAGAATCTTTATCCGAATACTGCCAACGCATTATACAATTGCATCTTGCGCAGTGATTATTCTGTTGTTGCTTCAAAGTAATTATTAATTAATATCAAATTCTCGTTGTTTTTTTTTTTTGTCTTGTTGTTTGTAACCGGAGAGTTTTTTATTAATGATGCTAACATCAATATCATTCATTGTGGTGTCATCATCGAAAACAATTCTTCGAAGTTGATTTATTCGCCGTACTCTAGACACTGCAAGATAGACTAAATTTGACCACTCAATGCGATTATCAACTATCCAAACAATTGTATCCGTGATGGTTAATCCCTGCGAGGAATGTATTGTTGTTACATAACCCAGTGTCCATGGCGATTTATCAGCACGCAATGCGTCTTCGACAACACTGATATCAACCAGCACAATATCATTTAACACTAGTGTTTGTCTTTCGTTTTGTCCTGGAATTTCAACTTCAATATTCTGTCACCGTGTATCACAGGGTCTATAACACAACCGCATTGGGCGCGTTGGGAATTTTTCTTTGTGAAGCTCAAAAAACTTTTTCTGAAGTGTGTCTCTGACTTCCCAAAATTCCTCCATGTGAGTTTCAGGAATTATTTCCCTGATTATTTCACATTGGATTCTGTCGGGTTTCAGTCTAATTAATTTTTTGACCTCCGGTAATTGTTAGTCAAGCGACCTGTAATCGCTATCGATTTCTTCATAATAGTGCACAAAATTCTTTAACCAGTCATGTGGACCCGCGCCGACAAATGGTGGTGGTTGGCCATGATCTCCACACATTATCACCGCTGTATTCTTTTGCAGCAACCAATCAAGAAACATTTTTAATACATCTAACGAAACCGTACATATCTCATCCCAAATAATAACCGCAGTGATGAATTTTTCACCCATTCGTTCAGGGGTCCATTTGTCGCCGTTGTATCGAAAAAAACTATGATAAGTGCAAGCTTCAACGTTTCGTTATTTTGCTTCTCGAGCTAGTCTATGGGTCGGTGTCAGCACAATCCTATTTGCTCGACCTCGATATACTTCAATCGCCCGAGTCGTTTTTCCTGACTTGCCACAGCCGTTTAAATAAACTGTTGTATATCTACAAATTGGATCTGATATCGGTGGTGCATTAGAACGCTCTGATAAATTATCACCGCGTAAGTAATTACTTTTAATTTCAACGTCTGCAGATTCAGAATACTCACGCAGCATTTCTTTTTTAATTCTCCATAATCCCCAACTTTCATCCGAATTAGTGAATTCAGCAACTGCGCAACTGTACTTGCTGTTAATGTAAAATGAATCAACGGTAACTCTAACCGCAGTGTCAGGAAATCTATTTATCATTGAAAATAAATTAATACAAGCATAACCCAGCATCGACGACCTCAAATGTTTATACGGGGATCTGTAACCGTCGCTATAAGTAACAACTGTACCCAATTTTGTTCCATCGGACAAGAAAACGTCTTTACGATCCACATATATGTTTTTGAATACTGCATCCGCGATTACAAAGTCGTATTCGGTGTTATCCATAATCAGCCGTGAACAATATCTTTTATAGTCACATTTTTTCCCTACCTGAATGAATTTTCCGATTATACTTCTGCCGAGATCTTTTGCTACGATGTATCGTTGATTAAATACCCGTTTGGACCACTCAATGATATATTCTTCGTCGGCATCAATATGTTTTCTGGATCCGTCAATTATACTATCAAGACGTTCCGGTGTTGGTAACCAGACATTGATTTGTTTCCGATATGATATAATTGTTTCACGCACCGTCAGTGAAATTAACATTTTTGTATCAATCATGAATCGTAATAACGCTTTTGGCAGCCACTTCTTTTCAGACATGTGTCTACCAATCCAAATATAACAACAGCGACGAAGTCCTGCTGCAAATTCAAATGATACTACACGAGCGAATCCAGTTAAATCAAAATCAGGCAGCGGACCATTAATTGCAACACGAGTCAATTCCTGTACGGGGTGTCCAAATCGTTTAAAATACTCAGTAAACTCTCCATTACCAAGAAAACTCGCTGGATAACAAGCAACCATATCAACTGAAATGATATTATCATGGTCGTATTTGTTATTCCTTAAACCACCATGATTAAATTCTAAACAACTAGCCTCAATGTCTGGCAAGAATTCTACGCGTGTTGGTTTCCATGCGTTTTTGATTCTTGCAAAATGAGCTGCAACCGACGGGATTGTAAAACAGTTTGTCAATAATTGTTCATCATCGCTGATGATTTCATCATTGTTGGTGGCTTCGCCACTGTTGGTGGCTTCGCCACACGCCGTTAAAAATCCGCTAGATGTTTTTTTCATTTTGTTGTGAAATGCTTCAGTGCGGTATAATTCACCGTTTGGTCTTACAAATTGGACAAATGTATCAGTGTCGTTTTCAGTGCTGCGAAGTAAGCACACCGACACGGGGTCGTTTTTACTCAAATGCGCAATAGCATCGAATAGTTTCTCTTCAACGAAAAAACCATCCCTGGAGAATTCTTCTCGTAAGAATTCGTCGGGTATATACTTTATTGTTCTGTTTCGTGGAAATATTGTGACCGCGGACGTCCGTGCGTGTTCGTTATGATCAATAATTTTGATTGGAGCTCCCTTTGATTTATATTTTGATTCGTATAAAACTTCTCCGGTTATCGTTGTAACAGTTATTGGAAATCTCAGCGACGTTTCTAATTTTGCTATATCGCTAATAGTCGCTCCACGGTCTTTCACCGTTAACTCCCATTGAGCTATTTTGCTACGCCGTAGATCGGTAAGTTTGTTCTCTCGGGATGCATTTGTAAAATGTTCTGTTATTCGTGCTGCTACACAATTGAGTGGCAAAGCCACTGAAGACGAAGTCGCCGGCGACGACTGTTTCATTGGTTTAAGTTTGCTTATATCAGGTTTTCATTTAACGGATATATCCCATACACAACTGCTGTTTCCGGATATGCTCGTTCATAGTATGGTTTGTCAATTCCAGTTAACAGACCCGGCTTAGAATCGCGGCTAACAACGACTGTTTTCTTGTCTTTGAGAATCGGTTCAAATTTGTCTCGTATAATCCAACCGCCTGATTCTACACGGATAATGAATTTCACTCTAAAAAAATACTTTTTGTTGCCAAGTTGTGATAACATCAACGCTGCGTTGCTGTCGTTCATGGTGGCATCAACAACGCCATCAATTCTAAATGTTGACCAGCTATGAGATGCACCGTCGTGCTTGAATTCATTAATACAATCGCGTATTTTATTTATCAGGGCTCTATTCGTTATTGCCCGTTTTGGCACATCTTTGAGGGTTCTATCGAGATTGAATTTAACGTTTTTGAAAGGCTTAATTGCTGATAATCTCTCGAGTTCATCATTCATATAATTAAAACAAGTATTTAAATAGAAAAATATAGTATAATGAACCACTGCAAGTGGCTTATGGTTGGATCAACAACTCCATGTAACAAAACATGCAGAAGCAAATTCTGTGGGTATCATTTACAAAGCGTTCGCAACGGTTCCTTTGGCCCCCTTCCGTGCCTCCGATGTGGGGTGGGGATAAGGGGAAAATCGCAGTTGTGTCTCAGTTGTGGCGGCAAACGTTACAGGGAACTAAAACGCTATTATGACAAACGAATAGAAAATGCAGTCATTGATTCTACTGATGACTCCGTCAGCGACAAAATCATAAAAACCCCTCAAGACAACATTGATAGACTTTTGACTAAAGCAAATAATAAATTAGACAATTAGAATTATTATACAAATGAGCCAAGATTTCAGACCTCACCCACTGCTTGTTAATTATGTAGCATCCCGTGATGGTGTTGTTAGAAATTGCAGACTAAAGAAGCCGGTTCGACGGGTAAATAATATGGGATACTTGACGTTTGCAGCCGGGGGAAGACATATCTCTGTCACAGAGTCATCTATGAAGCATTTTACGGATTAATCGAAGACGGATTTGTGATTGATCACGTTGATGGATTCCCTCAAAATAACAAATTGGATAACTTACGAGTTGTTACTCAAAGTGAGAATGCAAAATTAGGTGGAACCGGCAAACACGCAAAAAAGGGCAAAACATGTCAAATCATTTGATATAGAAACCAACGAGGAGAAAATATTTCAGTCAATAAATGAAGCCAGTACATATTTCGATATTTGTAGGCCTTCAATACGATTTGTTGCAGAAAATATAACTAAATTAGCTCTGTCAAAGAAAAATGGCCATAAAATAAAATTCGTATACATCTGAAACGATTCAAGGGAAATAAATCCTTTAAGGATACTTAATTAAGTTAATAAAGTAACCTCTGGGTCTCTCTGACGTCATAGGGCGCCAGCGAGATTGCCAAATGAGTGTTATTTTTTTAAATTAGAGATACAGTATACTATAAAAATATGGATATCAAAGATGTAAATGCTATAATTGCTGAAATTTCAAATTTGAAAAATCGAGGGATAGTATTATCTAAAGATCTTAACTGCGACAGGATTACCTCGGAATATGAAGACATTGAGTATCAGTCTAGTAAGGGTCGTTATGTTTAACGTAAGATGTACAGGCTCGTGAAAGGAATTCAAAAGTCCTTCAATGCTTGTTTGTACGGTAACGACATTAATGTATTTATAACGCTATTTAGCACCGTTGAAGCAATACGTCAAAAGCTCGGCCAAGAGTATAAAAAACGAGCTGAAATTAGTTCTAAGGTTCGTGATCTTAGAAAAATATTAAACGAGGAAAAACCCGTATCCTAACCACGCGAGCGTTACTATAAAAATAGGCTTTCAGTAAAATTTTTTTAGCGTTTTTTGTAACACTTGTTACACTTGTCACATAGGATTTTCTCCTGAAAGAATACTCAGCAGTTTGGGCTTGTTCATGCAGTTATGTGCGTACTGGATGATCTGGTTGTGGTAGCAAGTAATCACCGCGACGCCTCCATTTTCACGTAGTTGTTGTTGTTGCCGCGTCGTTAACAGAAATCGTTCATCGCCGTTCTCAGATGTTACAATTATGAAACCCCCAGCGATGTTATTTCTGAAACACTCGCGAATAGCGTCGTACAGTTTAACCCTGTCGGAGATGGATACGTTAGCTTGATGGTACATTATTTAATAACTCAGCTTTTAATTGTAATAGTTTCACATTTGAAAACTTAGTTCACAAACAATATATGGTAGGTGAATCGCTTACAACTAAATTAGCCCGAGAGCGGCTAACAACAATTAAAAAGTTTATACCGGTTCGAGACAGACTTCGCGAAAAACTTCAGCAGCGACAACAAATGCAAACTGACTTTTCTGTGTCAAGTGAACAACTGTTTACTCCGATAACAAGTGCGACCAAAGATGTGAAAAAGTTAACTGAAGCAGCGATATACGGAGATATTCCTGAAAAAGAAGGAGCAAAGAAGGCGCCGCTGCTTGATACGCTTGAAAAGATAGCAGCAGAGACCGGAAAAACACGTGCAGGGATACAACAGCTATCCAGTGATATAAAAACCCAACACGAGTATGAACGATTAGCTGATATTGATGATTCTGCGCCTGAACCACAACCTGTTGATGTCACCCCAAGAGGTGTTTCCTTTATAGACAAACTCAGCGAAGGAGCTATAGCAGAAATCAAACGATTTCAATTAATAAAACCCGAACATTATAAGATTTTTGGCAACTTTGCCGCCCAAAGCTTTCATTCCAGAAAGGGCTTTTTAAAAGACGAGTATAAAAACAGTAAAATAAACCGAGATGAATGGGTTAATTGGTTGTATAAAACGAATAAGGAGATTACTGGCTTGTTTAGATAAAAAAGCATTGGAATATAAAGAATTTAAAAAGAGAGTTGATGAGTATGATGAAACTAGTACAACTAAAAAAGTTACTGATAGCGGATATTCGATTGAGAATCCTTTAGATTTCAACGCAACCGTGACATGTCCTGGTAATATTCTCAGTGATATTTCACGGCTGGAAGTACTTATGGGTGGAAAGCGAGCCGGAAACAACTCCATTGAAATAATTGATGAAGCAGCTGATATCTGTAGACGATTATTTGCCGGCGGTATCATGGACATTGATGTATATCGAGAACTCATTGCTGAATTAGTTGAAAATCACAGAGATGCCCATGGTTATGATGAAAATGCTATGGATTTTAGCGATTGATCGAAAGCGATTACTCAAAGAGTTTCAATCGAAGGTGGCTACGCGATTCACTATGCTAGCGTTTCAATGTAAACTGTGTTTCACAATTGAAAAACTACTAGTTTTATAACAAGATGATTATACACTACAACCATGATAAACCCGTAAGCGTCTACGTGGTGAACTCACGATTGCCTGTTTATAGAGCAAATTACGGAGATGGTTTCGGCAGTACCATTGCGGGGTTATTTACAAGAATGGCCCCAAAAGTGGCGCCGTTAGCTAAACAATTATCAATGAAGGCCACTGATGTTATTCGTGATAAGGGAATCAGCGCTGTTGTAAATCTTGCCGGAAAGGCATTTTCTGCCGCGAAAGATAAAATAGCTTCATTGGTGCGAAAGAAACCATCAGCGACGAAGTCGGTGGTGAAATCACCAGTGCTACCATCAACTACAGTGATGCCTGCAAAAATCAGCAAAGCAATAAATAGCGCAGTGGAAGAAAAACTAGCGTCGTTGGCTGCTTCGGTGACTCCGTTGCCATTGACGGCTTCACCGGTAACAGATAGCGCTATCATGAACGCGGTAGCAGGAAGTGGTTTGAAACGAAAACAAAAACGACGATGATTACAAAGAGTTTCACAATTGAAAACACTAGTGTGAATAGTATAATCTTTAAACAACAAGCTGATCCGGCCTTCGATATAGAAGCCCCAGTACCCAAGGACAATTCCCACCGCGATTATCAATACTATTCCTATCATGCAATACAACCCGACCTACGATCGCGAATTGAACTTCAAGTTCAAGATACCAGTAAATACTTTTTGCCATGTGAAGCATTTATTGAAATCGAAGGAAAACTCGTAACAAATGTTGCAGCTGATACCCCATATGCAGATAACGCAAATGTCCGAGTTGGTTTTGTTAATAATGGCATAATGACGTTATTTGAAAGTGCAAGATATCTCATTGATGGAAAAGAAATTGAATCAATAGACCGTGATGTTGATGTTGCAACAACTATAATCGGGATAGCAAGATATTCTGATGATTATACAAGGTCGGCTGGTCCATCTATGATGTTTGCAAAGGATACCTCTGATAACGCTGACCATCTTCAATACATTAAAGTGTTACCAGCAAGAGATAATGCAGAAGCCGATCAACAAGAAGCAGCTAATCCAGAACGTCGAGCTAGACCCCGAGCTGCGTTTGATATTCTCGGAGGCGTTAATGGTAATTTCAATTTAGGATTTGCAACACGAAAAGGAGCATTGCAAGGACAGCAGCGATAACTCCATCACATATTTGGATTCTGCAGAAATGTCAGAAAAGTCATCTATGGAGCCAAACACACAATCGCGTTAGTGCGAAAAGGCAATGACAATGATGCAATTTGGCGTACTGGTGCCGCTGATGGTAAAGTTGTTTTGAGTAAAATAGTATTGTGGATGCCAGTAATGACCCCATCAATTACCACGGAAGATCGGCTACTTTCATTTATGGACACAGGTGGCAAATCATTGATAAGTTGGCTAACAACAACAACTGATGCCAAAGAGGATAATGTTGCTGATACATTTACATGGCACCTGGCATCAAAACAAGGCGTTTCAGCTCCACGTCATATATTTATAGCGCTGCAGAATCGGGATCGATTAGGTTCCGAAGAACGCAGTCATATGATATTTGATCGGTTAGGAGTCAAGGAGGTTTCACTGAGAATAAACGGACAACAAGAACCATCTGAGAATATACAGCTTGATTACGACACTAACCACATAGCAATTGTGTATCATCGGATGCTGTCATTTATGGGCCGTGATCAAAATGTTGATACTGGTTTACAAATATCGCAACTTGATTTTAAAAACCTATATCCGATTTATTACTTTTCGCGAGAGCATCTTGATTTAACAAGGCAATCCGTTGTTGACATACATTTTAGGGCTCGTATAGCCCCTGGTGGTGTTGATTATAGAGCGGTTGCTGTCATTCTCAGCGACAAATCAATGTTGTTAGAAGGCGCTGGCGAACGAATGAGAATCGTTGATGCACCAGTGGAAAATATGTAAACGATTCACAATTAGATCAATTGAAAGCATAAATAGTTTTACAATAAACTGACATATAGTGTTGTTAGTGTCAAGCTGACTGATGGTCAGGTCAAGAAATTGCGATCAAAATCCGCTAAAGAATGTGGAACAACAATAACGTTGAAACCAGCGCAGATGTCCGGCGGTACACATAAAATATCATTGACGGATCGTCAAATAAAACATTTCAATGATGCGCTGAAGAATAAGCGAGGGGTTCAAATTGTATTTTCAAAGGCTGCAGTAGCCAACATGAAAAAATCAGGCGGTATATTTCCATTGTTAGCTGCAATACCAGCATTGATTGCAGCGGCCGCCCCAGCGGTGGCGAAAGCGGATGCGTTGGGAGCCGTTGGTACCCCGGCAGGGATGGCGTTGAAAAAGGCAACTGGGAAAGGATATAAAAAAAGGGAAAGGGTCTAAGACTACCAGGAACCCCGTATTCATGGTACAGCGGAAAGGGTCTGAGAATACCAGGAATGGTTTATTAGTTGAAAGCCCAATTCTCCCTATGTCCAGTTTTGATTTAATTGATGCTGCTAAAAAACTAGTGATAAAAAACTTCAGAGGGGTTTTTATGAGAGATCAATTACCGAAAAAACCAAATAACGTCGAAACCGGTATCATCAATCTTGATAACAGCAGCGAATCGGGAACTCACTGGGTTGCATACGCGATTGATCCACGTGGAATTGTCTATTTTGATTCATATGGGCTAGCTCCGCCAAGCGAGTTTATGCGGTATATAAATTCTTCGATGAAACTCAAAGAGTTTCCGATTTTTTATTCCACGCTGCCAGCACAACAATTAAATGATCCACCGATATGCGGCCGTGAAGTATTAAATGTCCTCGCAGAGATTTCATTAAAATCCTTTGGATTTCCGTGGAAACCACCACAAATTGTTGTAAACGAATATACCAGTGGGAGGTTTTTAGTGAAAAAATCCATAAATTGAAAACACGAGCTGCGCTAACAATAATGATTGATATTTGGGGACGATCTCTGTCAATGTTGAAACCCACAGCGGAAACATCTGCGGGTTCTATCGAGGATGTAAAAAAAAATAATTGAAGATGAAATCGCTGAGACGTTAAATTTAGCAAGTGTTGACCCGAACGAAATAGTTGTATTTCAATATCGCCAGGGTAAATTGAAAAGCAGTAATATATCCGCGGATGACATTTTGATACGACAATGCGATGCCGCTGAAAACTCTATTGCGCTGTATTCCAGCGGCGGACGACTTAAACCAGGAGCACTTGTGTCTACGATCACCGACATGATTGCCGCCCACGGCCGTGATCTGGATGATTATATACGAGGTTATATTACTTTTCGCAAAAATATCGTACATAAATTCTTTGGAACCAAGCTTGTTGTTGGCATGACTCTCGCTGAAATTAAAAACTTTCTATCTTTATTCTTTTTTAACAAGGAGGCGGGGAGGATGATGAATGAAAATGAAATCAAGGCAAATTATCTCGATATTTACGCGGATATTTCTAAACTAATAGAAAATTTTGAAAAGGTACAAAAACCCACTAACGACGTCGTTAGTAAGTTTTTTGGATCCCCACTTGTGGCAGACTCGACTCTCGCTGAAATTAGCGAGTTTATTATCAGGCATACTCACAATGCCTACGTCGCTAATAATTTCCTTGGTGTCCCGGCTACATCTACGATGACTCTCAACGATATTAATATGTTTATGGTAAGACAAGCAACACTTAATACCATCGTGGATAATTTTTTGGGAAGAACACGCGAATCTGAAACCACATCTCTGACAGGCCCGACCCTCGCTGAAATTAGCGAGTTTATTGGCAAGCATACTCACAATGCCTACGTCGCTAATAATTTCTTCGGTGCCCCGACAACATCTACGATGACTACTCTCAAAGATAATAATATGTTTATGGTGAGACAAGCAACACTTAATACCATCGTGGATATTTTTTTGGGGAGAACACGTGAATCTGAAACCACATCTCTGACAGGCCCGACCCTCGCTGAAATTAAAAAAGCTATTGACGAACAAAAGCCCACCAGAGAAATTGTTAATAAGTTCTTTGGACCCACATCTCTGACAGGCCCAACCCTCGCTGAAATTAAAAAAACTATTGACGAACAAAAACCCACCAGAGAAATTGTTAATAAGTTCTTTGGACCCACATCTCTGACAGGCCCGACCCTCGCTGAAATTAAAAAAGCTATTGACGAACAAAAGCTCACCAGAGAAATTGTTAATAAGTTCTTTGAGGGCAGTAAACCTCAAGATATCACGACAACATTTTCTAACATCGACTGGTATATTAAAAACCACGAACAGCTTGGAATCAAAGACCTTCTGAATTCGCTCTTTTTTAACAAGGAGAAGCGGAGGATGATTAAATCTGACGAAATTAAGGCAAATTATCTCGATATTTACAATGATATTCTTAAACTAAAAGCAGCCTTTGAAAAGGTAAAGATTCCGCACAAAGGCATTAAAAATATCGTGTATACGATCAATCATGGAATCGTGGATTGGACAAGAGACGACAATTATCATAGAATTACTGTCAATCTCTTGTGGGGGGGGGGAAGCGAAGGTCGATGGTATCTACAGGTTAACGTGGGCCTCTATTCATCAATTTAATATGATCATGGACGATAATAGAACCTACTCTGGTGGCGTCGCGACGTTAATTATCGAGACTGGCGGAACACAAAGCTTTCACTTCGTCGCGGTTGATAGCTCCACCATTAGATCAAAAATAGCCTGGTGTTTAGAACTT
Source organism: Unio pictorum (assembly GCA_030141615.1). Lineage (NCBI taxonomy): Eukaryota > Metazoa > Mollusca > Bivalvia > Unionida > Unionidae > Unio > Unio pictorum. Next base: position 11,607,420 of record JARLTB010000034.1, on the reverse strand, counting down.
GAAGATAATTTTTCCGGCTGAAGCTACTATACTTATAGGCCAGCAATTCCCCTTAACGATGGCGAATAATTAAAAACACTAGTGGGTTTAAAATAACAATGACATCGATGAAATCAATTGAACCGATAATAGTCCCAGAGGTATCACAATCGCATCGATATCGATATGATACCGTGAAAGAATTTTCCGCGAATTTGAAATCACTTTCTGAGCGTTATCGTGCAAAAAATGAAAAAATACCGACGCAAGGTAACAATCATCGACATCACCGTGTACTCGGTGTCCGGTGTGATGGCCAGCGCCGGGGTTATTTTGTCGACGGTGACCATGATGGCTCCGATTGCAGTTCCAATCGCTATCTCCGTGGCAACAACAATCGCGGCAGTCGCCACCGCGATAACTAAACAGTTATCATCGTGTTCTCAGAAAAAACTCGCCGATAATACAGCTCGGTACCGGGTGGTATTTGACGCGTACTCGAAATTATCCGAGTTGATCTCGCTGTCGATAGATAATTCGTTCATATCCGATGTTGAATTTTCCACGATGACCCAGTTGTATAACTCCGCGATGTTGAAATTGGAAACTGAAGACAGCGTTAACAATAATGTCACTCAAACTGCTTCAACGAATCGCGGAGAATACCACTCCGATACGAACAAGCATGATATCAATAACATCAACAAACCCACAATTTAGTGTGAACTTCCCTTCTCCGATTCCAGTGCGCGAGATCGAGCTGACAAAATTACGAGTATATCATAGCTGGCCTAATATCAGATCGGTTGCATTTGGCGGTCAGCAGCCTAATAACGCACTGGTGTTCTCGTATAAGAATAAACCCGATGGTACTCCAGCGTGGGAAACTGTTTCGTTACCAACCGGATCGTACCAAATTGAGCAAATCGATGCTGAAATTCAGCGTAGAATAAAATCAATCACGGGAAAAGAATCAAAAATAGCTATTAATCTTCATGAACCGACGCTCTCGTCGTCGATCGAAATATGCACAGAGGGATACATTGTAGATATCTATAACAGCTCGTTAAGAACAGTGTTAGGATGGCATGAAAAACCACCGGAAAAATCCACCACCGACTTAACCACAGACGTACAATCATATCATGAAATCAATCCCATGTATCGAGATAATTTATCTGATATAAAAAAAGGAAAAATCGCCGATAGATTTATATTTACCAACAAAAACACATTGCAATGGGATTTTATCATTAAAAGAACAGCCGACTCATCTGTTACTATTTCATTTACGCTAACTGACATCACTGGTTATTTTAATGAAATTAATCAATTACATAAAACACAACTAGAACAACTACGGCAAACAAAATCGCAAAAACACGTTGAAATATTAAATCAGCTTATATCTGACATGGAATATATCAATGAACTAATTATTCAAACAATAACCAATGACAACAGCAACAATAAACAACGATTCCTAACCAGTTACAATATCACAGAAGCAGATCTGCTTAATTTCAAGTTTCCCGGATACAACGCTGAGGAACTAAAAAAAACTGTTAGAAACAATATCAAGGTATTACAAACACTAGATTCAACTGTCCTCCTCAAATATAATAATGATCCAGATGGTGGCGGTAGACATATTGCCCCGCACAATGTGAATATTTCAGCGGTGATTGCTCTCAACTTAACATGTGACGCAATCGAAGGAAGCTATCAAATTAATCTAGAGCAATCAAATCAAGCTCAGCAGGGATATATTCTTTATTCGTTTGCACCAACAGCTCCTCCAGGATTCCTAATTATTGAAAACCCAATTAATCCTGTCTACATGCGATGCCATAATAATTCGTTAACGAGAATTAATTTCCGACTCACCGACCAGTCAAATAATTTAATTGATCTACAAGATGAGGTGTTAGCGATTAGTTTGTTTGTGAAATCATAAATGATTTTCGTCCTAAGGACTCGATCAAATATTCGGTTGAAATCGCAAAAACCCATAGCAGCGGGGGGGGGGGGGGGCGATGACATCACGACGAGACCGTTTTTTGACTAAACGATGAAAACGGCCTTGGAGTATGATTTGCGAAAAACTTATGTTTCGAGCAAGTAATCCTTTTCTTTTGGTTGAAAAAGAAGGATTCGAATTAATTCTCTCGAGATGTTTGTTAGATTTAGAGCAAATGATGTCTGGAGCAAATGTCCGATTCGCCCCCCCCCCCCCCCCCCCTGCTGCTCATATACTGGCCGCCATGTAGAGCCAAACAAAATGGTGGTATACACATACACATACCAACCAACCAATTAAATCAAAATGTTTTTGTCCCAATGTGGTCGATAGCCCTTGAAAACAATATGAACAAGAAATTTGATGAGTATTTTCGTAATATTCCCTGTTTAATGGTAATTATATCCACATATCTAGAAGAGGATAAATAGTTTATCACTTTATAGAAATATTTCTTTATAATATAGCACCACATAATATTATGTACATACTGACTGTATACTTTTAGCTTACATATTGTACAGAATGCTTTTTAAATAGAGAAAGAAAAAGAAATTATACCCACATATCACCCAGGTGTACCAGGTTCGAATCCAGCAAGCTACTTTTCATTTATTTTTATTTTTTATCATTATGTGGGACCCCTAGATTTATGCGAGGGGCCCTCTGTGAGCACGGCATTTGGAAATACACTTTCCAAAAACGTTTCATATGATATTGAACTTAAAATGTTCTTCCATCGATTCAAAATTACTTTCTCACTAAATATATACGTTTTAAAATTTACTTACGCTCGGGGCACCTGTGAATGCGGGACCCGATTGTGCCACATTGGTCTCATCGGCCAGTGTCAGATGAAACCCAGTGGAAGCCATTAAGGCCGTCGAAAATCTTGGTGCTTCCCTCGCAAATTATATTCTAATACGTTTTCACGCGGGTTTCCTAAAAAAAACGCGCGGCCCATAGGAGGGTGCCTACCCTGACTACCGGTATTTGACAATCCTGTACTGCAATCGGTCCAAAGTCGGCTATGTTACTACTACTATTTTATATGCTAATATGTATTTTTACAAAAACATAGCAGAAATTAATTCATGATCACCTGGAATTATGCAGTAAGAAAGCACCTACTTAAGGTATTATACATATTGCTAGCCAAAACGTATGAGCATGACATACAAGAAAAATTGGCTTGTATCGTGTGAATAACGTATATATTGGACACATAAAAAAGAAATAAATGAAATATTTCCGTAATTCACTCAATCGAGGCAAATATCCTCTATCGATAAACAGCATACGTTTAATTTATATCCATACGGGTAAACTTAAAAACTATTTCCAAAGTTTTGTGGCTTGGGTACGACCAAAGTATATTTACTATCTTTAAAAACTTTAATGATAAATGAATACTTTGTTAAAAATTTGATGAAAGTTGTAGACTTGTCTGACTTCGATAGTTTCACATGTGGTCGTAACCATACAATTCGTGTACCGTTGAGCTAACAGCAACAAAAATACAATATAATAACAAGTGTAAGTTTGAATTGTATTTACATCAGTTCGTTTACTGATTGCATGCGTTTCAGGGAACTGAAATACAGATTTGTATAATACAGTCAACACTGCAAAGAAATACACGAAAGATGAATTATTTGACCGTTATTTAGCTACGATTAACGTATTACTACCAACTGAAACTGGGTTAGATTTGGTCAAAATCTATGGAAATGAAACACGTCAGTTGTAGAAGACGCTAAATACAAAGCCATAATTTCAGTACTATATGAAACCTATGTAAATAGGCAACATTACAAGCTAATGGAAAAGTTGGAGAGAGAGATTAAAAAGGAAATTAATCAATAACCAAAACATACTGTCAAGTCAAACAAAACATAAGGCGAGGAAGGCAAAGATAATACAGTAATAAATATTTATTTAAAAAAATAAGAGGATAAAATAAAAGCGAGGAGTACGGAGCTTTCGAAGACTACAGATTAACTAACACAACATAAGGGCAGCATAAGTATTAAATTAATATATTAAAGCAAGAGGGATGCACATCACGGACGAAATAGGAAAACGAAATAGCATGTAAATGCAGAATCTAAAACAGATAATGCTACCATAACTAAGTAGACACACATAATGGAAGAAATATCCAACTAACTGACAGTACACAAAATGGATAGAAGAATACGCTGCGAATATGCTATTTTCGCAAATCGCCTAGGACTCTAGGTCTCAATGCGAAAAACGTATATCAAATAATATAACTGCAACAACTCCATCGAGGCAAATCACTTGGCTATGCTGGCATAAAGACGGATTTGTATACTACTTTAAAATAAAACGAGGTAAGATAATATAATAGTTCTTTATTTCAGACTACATTGTCCAGACAATCAAAATATAAATATTAAGTAAAAACATTGTAAACATAAAAGAACATGTATATCATACCTACAAGTATACAGATACTTCCACAACAATTAACTGAGCCCTGCATTGTTAAATATCTCTTAATTCCAATATTAAAGAGAGTATATGTTAATATTCTATTATATAATGAAATAACGTACAAGATTAAAGAATGTTTAGAAACACTTGTATATAAAGGATATATACAAGAACTAATGAGTTGGATATCGTTTTCGCGTTTAAATATAGACTATAAAATACTTAAGAAGATCATTGCTAACATAATTAAAACATGTATCGGGAACATAATTAACATTATATTCCAAACAAATTTTAATCTTAAAAACAAAATAATATTTTGGGAAACTAATGCAGAGAAGGGAGCGTTGATCTTACTGATCACGAAATGGCCTTTGACACAATAGAGCATTGTGACATGTATATAGTTTCTAATATGTGCACGATGAAATTTAATATAGAACATTCACTGAGATATGGTTTGCATTATGGATGATATTATATGTAATAGCAATAGAAGCCCTCACCATAAATGTACATAACAACAAAAATATAAAAAGAATTTAACTCCCCAACATCAGAAAGGAATTTAAAACTTTACTTCTGATGCCTTCCCCAAAAACATCTATAAAGAAGAATATATGGACTTTGGCAAAGCACAAGGATCTAAATTCAGTCATGCAAAACTGAAATACTCTGTATAGGTAACTGGCGATGGAACCACCATGGATTCAAAGCGCAACTTGTAACGACAAACGTAAAAGCTCAAGGAGTGACTTGGGTGGGATAATCTTAGAGGTTAATAATTCAACACATTTTATAAAAAATACAAACTAACGTACAATTGTAATCACATGCAAATTTGAAGATAATAGATCGAATACAGGTCATTCAGACATATGTATATTAAAAATATAGTATAAGCTTAACTAGGTATATGACAATATGATATATACTACTGACAAATAAATGATCATATTCATATAGGTAGGGAAATTAAATTACCTCCGCAGAAAATATTAACGTAAAATAGATGGTGTTTGGAAATGTATCATTTTTAAGATTTAATAAAATATACCAGTATGCTCCTCTGTGTAAAACATGACTTACATACACAAAAAATGCAGTATTGAACTGCAAAATATATGACGAAGAGAGAACATGTTTAAATGCAAAAATTATAACTCAGTATGTCACCTTTCAGATAGCGATCCTACTACACGTGACGGATATAAAGAGCTGTGCAACAAAATAAAATCGCATTATACATGCCATGATTAGATGTGGTAGAACATCTGATCTCACTTGGAACAAGGAAAAACAAACATGGTGGTAAAAACCATGGTAAATCGTATACGTAGACATTATTGAATGTGTTGCACCAATGCTATTGGCTTGCGCAAGGTAGTACTGGTCATTTTGGAATTTCTAAGAGTGGCATAACAACAGAGGGGCCAGATCAGATCAGTTTCGGGGAGAGAGATCACATATTTAAAAAGAGCTCTGACCTTCCTCCAAAGGGAACCAATACAAAAGTCTATGCGTATACTGGCACAGTTTGCATAATAAGCAATAAACGTGGGCAAGAAGAATAAATGATGATAAAATGACAATTAAGTCACTTTACATTTTTGTGTGCGTACGTGTATTTGTTTTTTTTTTATCGTGAGTCGGTAGGTTGGGATTCCACTCAATATGGCCCTACAGTGTCACCACTACAAAACACAAATCATTAACGAGAACAAAAAACTAACATCTGCGAGTTAAAATGATCAACACGAAACTTTCATTTCAAAATTATTGTTTTCTCGTAGAAGACTTTAGGGGTGGAATAGAGTAGGGCCAATGTGATTGGAGCATGTTAAGAAGTGGTCCGATAAATCAATCCCATGAATCTATATTGATACTTATGGATGATATGTCAGTTTGAGGTCAACTCTTCACTAAAAAAATGCAATTTTGCTGCATTCAAATCATTCCGGAACAATCCTGATTACACTTTAGGCACATACCGGTAATTAGTAGCAGTCATACCTATCGCGATATTCAAAGTGGCTACAAGACAGAGGGTTGTTCTTTGGAAAAATAGAGCGGGTGTAAGCATGATGAGACGTCTGCAGTTTTATATATGAAATGGTTCCAGCATAATTCCATGGTAACCAACGTCATCCTGAGATGACTTAATCGCATGGACGTCTATAAAATGAAATCGACTGCATTTGGTTCTGACAGTCAATAAGCTAAAAGGTTAGAGTATCCTCTCTCTAACTGAGCAATTTAGCCTGATATTTCACTGAGATTTGCTAACGCCTGTTGAATGATAATTTATGTCGATCAAAGCATCATTGATAACTACCCGGGACATGAGGTCGCTACTGAGTTCAACATCATGTCTAATAAGCAGAATTTGGACGGTTTTAAAAGCTCACATGTAATACGACCATCATTTAAATTTTGTTATTTCTTCTTGTTTGTAAGCGTTTGTAATTTTATTATTTCTTAATAAAGTAAACTATTTAAAGTTGAATAAGTTTTTTTTAATTATATATAACAGCAACATGATCACGCGTACCCACGTGATTGTGTTTATATTTAAATTGCTCGACGAATTTTGGACATAATAAGGTCATCTTAAAAACAAATTAAAATGTCACATTGAAAGTAATTACCACATTAATGAATAATGTTAGAATAATAGATGAAGGTTAAATTTAACATTTTGTTGTTTTTTTTTAAAAATGGTTCCTCGTTATGTTCCGGTTTTTGTTTTGTTATTATAAATCTAACGAGTTTATTTTAACACAGACTTTCAATTATAAATGATTTATTTTTCTAATATCGACATTACATAAACAAGATTAATGCAGAACAGGAAGGAAGGGGTTATTATACAACGAAAACAGTCTTGAATGTTACCGTGGAAGAAAAATACATATTCATCTGATACAGTTATATACAAATTAATGGTGCATAATAAACTGATGTCGGAAACAATACAGAAATTGCGTATACATGTCTTTAATGTTATTTCATTTGGTAGATAATTTCTTACTTTTTAAAGATTGCGAAAAAAAGAGAGTAAATCAACTGAGGATTGTTCCAGTACCCATGTTAATATAATTTTCCAATAGAAATATCAGAGTTCAGCAGCGATACAATGTAAGGATTTCAAATCGAATAATTGTTTGCTACCAGTATTGAAACATTTTGCCGTATAACTGTCAGATATGAAAACTGATGGAAAACAACGACAATATTTCCCATATTATTTCGTACCAAGCGTAGGATCGTCTAAGAGAATATAAAATTTGTTATAAAAAACAGTATTCGGATACGCGCTGAACATATTCAATCAAGGAGAAGGTATGCAACCATCTACTCCCAAATATACAAGTCTAGCCACCCAACTAAGTTGATGCTACCATCCATGGAGTAGAGAGGTGCATTTCTGATGTGAAATCATGGATGACATGTAACAAGCTGCAAACGAATGATGGTAAAATTGAGGCTATTCTCATCACAACATAAAGACTTTCTCATTCACATCCTTTACCTCGGACAAAAAATATCAACAACCCCAATATACAGTACTCTCACAATGCACCAACATGTCATCAACATATGCAAGTCTGCATATCTTGAACTCGGACGCATCAGTTCCATTCGCAAATATCTTTCAGTCGATGCTACTAAAACACGTGTGTGTTCGTTATTACTTTCAATACTGGACTATTGTAACTCAGTTCTGTCTGGTTCGTCACACTATCCACTCCAGAAATTTCCAAAAGTTCACAACACATCTGCTCGGATCATCTTTAGAGTACCTAGATCAGAGCACACCTCACCAATGCTCTGTACCATACACTAGATATCAATTCGATACAGAATCAAACACAAAATTTGTTCTCTGTGCTATGTTTCACAGACAGACTCCAGTCCAACATACGTATCCGGTCTCACCCATGTGTATACACTAGCAAGATACTTACGCTTCTCTTTTGACAATTGTATACTCATAGTTCCCATTATGAAAACGAAGTCATATTGACAACGTTCTTTTGCATACAGAGCTCTGCGATGTGGAACGAATTGCCCATCGAAATTAGACGCAAAGACACAGCGGTCCTTTTTAAGAGTGCTCTTAAAACTCACCTTTCTCGACTGCAGGACCAAACTGTGAGACCTAATAATGTTTTGTATATTATATGTTTTCACCATGTTGTTTTGTTTTCCAATTTCATGGTTTTGTTATTTTTTTTCTGTAGTGTAGTCATATCATTATAGATGTTGTAAAGCGCTTGAAGCTTCTAAAGATTAGGCGCTATACAAAGTCCTCATTATTGTTATTATTATTATTATTATTATTATTATTATTATTATTATTATTATTTGACAAGCTGAGCCCTCTCCAAAAATGACTGTGACTACTTAATAGTACGTTTGATACAATAATTACATTTATTTGCACATCAATGAATTTAAATATGTTGCGCACGGCACATATATATAGATTTGGTCAAAATAGGTTAAAGACAAAAAAATGTTTATATCCGAGGTAAACACGATGATGACTCGTGCTTTTTGTATTTTTAAACAAGTTTCCCTGTTATTTTAGTAGATATCTGATGAAAAGTAGAATCTCAGCAAATTTGACAATGGTTTGATATCCCTGCATATAAACTTAGAGAAATTTACCAAAATATTCAGCAAGAAATATACACTTTGACATGATGGCATTAGCAAAATTACGTTGGAATGACAAACATAATAGAATTCGGATATAGGTGCAGCATATAATCTAGAGAAAAATTTCAACAATGCACCGACACTAAGGTATTCAATTTTGAACATATCTCACAAATGAAAAATTCTTCCTTGTTTTTCTTTTGTTTTCCGGGGATGACATCGTTTCAGTTTCCCGTCCGAAACCATGCTGAGTTGCATAGATATGGAATTTCCTTTCTTGTACAGGATATATATTTAAGAGTGAACACAAAAAAAAATAATCACTAAAATGTAAGTAGCTACGATGTAAAAACGATGTTGTTTCTTGTATATATAAGAAGCTTGTCTTTGAAAACGTTTGTGAGTAATAATTTCACTACTATACATCGAATGTTGCGGAAAATTTAAAAGTAAATTTCGCTTTACAAGCTAATAATATGTAATGAAAAAAGTTTCTTTTATTTAACAAACCATTTTATAAGCTCATTAAAACAAAAAAAATTCGTGAACAAAGAGCCTTTTCCTCCATTTGAAATTGCTCGTTTACACAAAATACGTATGTTAATTTACTTTTGTTTTGTTAGAACTATGGTTAGATTCCTAATGTGATGTTTGCATATAACTGTAGTTATATTGCTTTCAATTCAATCTGTGCTGAGTAGACTTTTCCTGCAGAGAAAGATGAACGGGCTCATAAAGGTGGCTTAGAATTTAAAAGATAAAGTATTACGCTATAGTGGGTATTTAAAAAGGACCGTAAATACCTTTATTTCGATGTATGATTGATGGGTATAATATGGGTTATAGAATAAATAAATCCACAGAACTGTCGAAACAATTAGGAAACTATTATGAAACTATTAGTCATTTGTTCAATGTCGGTGAAAACCAAAAAATACGATTTTTAATTAATTTGATCGCTCTCATTACAACGTCCAAAAAGTCCAGCATGAAAATATGGAAACGTTTTTATAATAAAATGTCTATCTAAAAACATTCTTTTTTTTTTTTTTTTTTTTTTTTAAGTTTATTATCCCCGTAATAGGTAGACCACTGGGTCGGGGAACCATCCCAAGGTCACCTTACAATGTAACATTTATAATAATCTAAGGATAATAAATATAATCTACAAACACACACACACACCCACCCACACGTGCATATGATCAAGATGATATTGCAGTATTATGTTCCTGTTTAGCGTAAAAAGAGAAACCTATTACATATTGATTATAGAGGTCCACTTTTGAAGAAATTGGTCTTCTTTCTTATTTACTATAGCAGTGTATTTTTCTATGTTCTTATGCATTGCAACTATTTGCTTAAAAGCATATATAGAAGGATTTTTCATATTGAATCGGCAAGTATAAATATAATACTTTGCCAAAATAAGTAAGAAATTACATAAACAGTCCAGTTTTTCACTTCCTAGAAATATTTCTTTCTTGGATAAATGTGCAATATTTGGGTAAAAAGTTGCAAAATATTCAATAAAACGGTACCAAAACTGTGAAGTAATATTACAATCATAGAAGAAATGCTCAATGCTTTCATTTTCACTCTTACAAAAAGTACATTTGTTGTCTTCTAATATATTAATTCTTTTCAGAAAATCATTAGTAGCTATTATTCTATGGATTAATTTAAAGTTAAAAGCGATCAATTTGGTATCCTTTGTACATGATTTCGCTCGGATATATATCTTAGACCATTCTTCACTACTTATACTTTTATTAAATACTTGTATCCAAGTTTCATGTTTAGCAGTGTGTTGCCTTTTATATTTTTTTAAAAGATCTTTATAAACAAACTTCAGTGAATTTTGCTTTCGTAAGTTCATTATTTTATCCTCCTGCTTTTCAAACTTATTTTGTACTAAATGTTTTTTTATGGCATCTTTCCATGCTTTTGGAATTTTGGATATTAAGGAGAAGTATTTTAGGAATTCATCGCTTCTAGTTTTTGTCTTATTATTTCAAAAGATATTAAATTGCCATTATCATCTATTAGATCCTCCAGATTTTCAAAACCCGCCTCTCTCCATGAATTGTATTGATGGAACAATTTAGTAGGGACAAAATTTAAAATATTTATAGATAGATACTCATTTGGACAATGCAGTTCCTCTTTCCAATTGGCTATTGCCAAAATTACATCTCTCCAAAAACTATTTTTAATGAGCTTACTAAGTTCTTCTAATTTCCTTCTCCCCAAAATCCAAATATTCTTTTTATTTCTGAATACAGTTGAATTGACTAAGGTTTGCCACACTCCATTCTCCCCTTCCAGCAATCGTTTTACCCATCTTATCTTAATATATCTAATGAATGAAAACATGTGTATCATATTTAGTCCTCCCTCGTTTTCTGGAGATACTAGTATATCGCGTTTTATTCTCTCTACTTTTCCACCCCATACAAATTTAAATAGTGCACGATTTAGTTCTGCTTCAACTTTTGCTGATGGATTTGGAAGTGCTGAAAAAAGATGTATGAATATCGGCAGAACAAGAGTTTTTACCACAATTACCTTACCAACTAACGACATATGTCTTTGACTCCAACTTGCCAGTGTTCGTTTAGCTTTTGTCAGTTTCTTCATATAACTAATTTCCACCATTTGTTGTAAATCTAGAGAAAATTCTCTACCAAGTAGTGTAAAATTAGAAAAGGACCAAGTTAGGCCCATTTCTGGACATATTCTTTCATTGGAGAATTTCTTGTTTCCAATCCAGATAGCTTTTGTTTTTGTTATATTACATTTAAGTCCAGATAATAGATAAAAACTCTGCAAGATTTTCATAGTTGTTTTAAGAGAAAGTTGAGATCCATCAAGAAGAATAAAAGCGTCATCAGCATACTGACCCAATTTATATTCAGTGCCGTCAAAGATCAATCCCCATACATCTACATTTTGCTTTAAAGTTATAGCTAAAATCTCAACCCCAATGATAAACAAATAGGGAGCAAGGGAATCTCCTTGACGACATCCTCTTTCTAGTCTAAAAAATGATGACATATGCCCATTATTTATAACACAACTTTTAGAGTCATTACAAAACAGTTTAAACCACTTACAAACAGATTCACCAAAATTAAAAGATTTTAAAGTTTCTTCCACAAAGGTCCAGTCAATGGAGTCAAAGGCTTTTTCAAAGTCTATTAACAATAGTAAACCATATTTTCATTCTCAAGTTGGTCCATGATATCATATAATAACCTGGTATTTTCTCCAATGAATCTACCTTTCATAAATCCTTTTTGAGTATCACTGATTATTGATGGAAGAACCTTTTTAATCCTGGCTGCAATGGCTCCCGAAGCAATTTTATAGTCAATATTTAAAAGTGATATCGGTCTCCAGTTTTTTAAATATCTTCTATCTTTTTCTTCCTTTGGTAGGCATGTGATAACTCCTTGAGTCTGAAAATCTGAAAGTTTACCTACAGAATATCCGTAATTTATTGATCTGCATATAAATCCCCCAAGATACTTCCAAAAGAATTTATAGAACTCTACAGTGAATCCATCTGAGCCAGGACTTTTTCCATTTTCCATCCGTTTTAGAGACATACCGACTTCATTAATTGTTACCAGACCTTCGCATGATTCTCTTTCTTTATGGTTAAGCTTAATATTGTGATTAAGAAATCTATTTAGAGTTTCTTGAGTAGCCTCGTCATTAAGCTGAGCAGTTTTACTTTTATACAATTCCATATAAAACTGTTTTTGTGCTTCTAAAATATCAATTTGGTCAGATATAATTGTCTCATCATCTAAAATAATTTCCTTTATTGTTTTATTGACGTAATTTTTTTTTTCAAGACTTAAAAAATACTTTGTGCTTTTTTCCCCAGATTCGTACCATCTAGCTTTAGATCTTAATATAACACCTTCTATGTAATTTTTCCTAGCTTCCTCTAATTCTAACTTTTTTCTTTCTAAATTTTCTAGAGCTTTCCCTTCTATGTTATTCACCAGTCCCCCCTGAATTTCTATTATTTCCTGTTCAATTTTCTTTAATTGTTTCTGTTTTTCTTTTGTTTTTTTAATAGAATAACATATAGTTTCAGATCTTATTTTCATTTTTAAAATTTCAAAGAACATTTGATCATTACAGGATAGATAAACATGGAGATAGTCATCTTTATTTCCCCTTACATAATATTCATTTACCAAGTCAGTTATACACTTTTTAACTAAATCAGTATACTCAATGTTCTTCAACAGTTGGGCGTTAAATTTCCAATATCCTTTTCCTCTTGGACTCGTTGAGAATGCCACACTTAACACAACAGCTGAATGATCAGTCTTATACCCTGGTAATATACGCACATCAACTGTATTCGTGTGAATGTCATCTGATACAAGAAAGTAATCTAATCTACTTTGTTTCAAGGGAGACTTTTACCTCCAGGTATACATCTTTAAGTCTTGATTGCAATTTCGCCAGGGGTCAATTAATTCCAATTCGTTTTTGAGGTCTTGAATCGGTGCCCTGGACTGTTGATGTTTGTCATGTAAAATGTTATAAGTATCCAAATCTAGGTCTTGAACAGTGTTCCAGTCTCCACACATAATAATTGATGAGTTCTCAAAAAATAAGATCTCCTCTTTTAACTCTCTAAAAAAGCTAGGATTATCATCATTATAACCGTACAAATTTACAAAGGTTATTCTGTTACCATTAATTGTAATATCTAAAATAATAAATCTACCTTGACCGTCACATCTTTCTCTATGAATTATGAATTCAAAAGTATTTCTAAAAAATATTGCTACCCCAGCACTTTTGTTAGAACAATGACTAAATATACATTTGTATCCCCATTCTGCTGACCAATAAGATTCATCATTCTTTGTACTATGAGTTTCTTGCAAGCATACTATAGATACATTCTTTTGTTTTACCCAGTGGAAAATGTCCCTTCGTTTAAAGACTGAACCTTGCAGGCCTCTAACATTTATAGATATAATTTTTATGTTATTATCCATAACAACAGTATAACGTTTACATATACATGTTCTTGTACAGGAATGTATGAATTAATTATCACCTTAAGTTTATCATATGCATGCCTTTCACACTCACTCTCACACAGAAAACAATCATCCATAATAAAATCCTCCTTGGGACACACTCACACACATAACCACATAATGCTTAAAAAATCGATAAGTGTAGTACAGTGTCATGCACCATTGGGTACATATATAATGTTGCCCAATATAGTGATACATGAACTCTGTTCTACGCTGGAGTGTTGGTATATTTAATAAATATAAACATCAATACAGTATGATTGAGAAATAATACCTTTTGTCCATCGATTCAAGATTGAAATACAATATGCATATTTCAAAATTTTTGATACAAGATTATAAGAACATTCTTACCTTTTACAGGTTTTGTCCTTTTCCTTTTCCGAAAATCACTTTTCTAATATAAATATATATAATTAAAATTAAAACTGTGCATATCCAATTTTGGAACAAAGTTCTATACCTCCAAATGTATCCAAAATCAATATGGAGAAAAATCATTTTGTTTATAAATTGCGATTTAGTGTTTCACTAATGTCGTCAAAAAGGTCAAATTTATACTTTTTTCCCGCTTTTGTTTTTGCATACACACTGCAATTAAAGTACCAGGCAGATTCAATTTTTGGATGGGAAGTTAATCTATTTATGAGACCCATATTTTGTCTAGTAACATCTTCCACTATTCTTACATTACATTTGTTCTTGAAATCCCTTTTCCTCTTGGCGATGTTAACTTTGGATTCTGCATTCCAAAATTTCACAATTAATGGTTTAGGGACACCATTCTTCCCAGGGATGCGATGTATTGCGAGAATATCTCTCTCATCTACCTCATGACCTGTTACATTCTTCACCATCTCTGCAAACTTTGCTCTGACATTTTCATTTTGTGATTCAGGCAAGTTGAAAATTTTTATGTTATTTTTCCTTAAGTATTGCTCATTGTGGTTTGCAATCTTCATGGCTTCTTTGGAACAATCTGTATTATTTTTCATTTCTTCTTTTAGTTTTTCACATTCTTTCTTAGAATCAACTAATTCTTCTCTTAACTGATTATTTTCGAAGTTCGTTGATTCTATTTTTTCCTCTAACTCTTTTGTTTTGTTAACAATTTGTTTGTCCACTTCTTTCATCAGTTCGATTTTCAGTTTCTCAAACATCTTGGATACTATGTCGGACACTAATCCACCTAATTCCTCTCTGGTCACTAGTAAATTAATACTAGTTTTTATTTCGAGTAGATCCCTCTGGATTAATTCAACACAACTCACCTCTTTAATAAGAAATCCGCTCTTAATCAATTCTTGCCAGTTAAATATTTCGATGTTGATAGAGAAACATTGTTAAAATATGTCGAAAGATATACTTTTATTTGTGGAGCTCGCTAACTGAATAATAATCATCAAACACTGATTCATTAGTGTGACATTATGTTGGACTCGTGTATTATAATTTTGCATTTGCGGAGAGCGAACGGAAGAGACCTATACAAGAGGAGTAATTTACAAATGCAACGTAACTGCGAGAAGAGTAGCGGATGTCGAGAGAAGGATGAAAGAAAAATACCTATACCGAAATTGAAAGTAGAGACATACAAAGAGAGAGACAGACAGACAGAGAAACATAGAGACAGACAGACAGAAACAGGCAGACACAAAGAGACAGACATACAGAACATACAACTGCAAGTGCCTTTAAAATTAAAAGAATTTAAATATGTCTGGACGTTCATCGCTATTTGCGCATCCGTCACTCTTTTCTATAAATTTAAATCGAAACTAGTACTTGAAATATAATTTTTAACGGGCCATATTATGAACTTCAAAATCGTGTTGCTCTAATATTATAATTTTCCCCTTAAAAGATTACAAACACACAAAGACACAAACACACAGACACAGATACACACACAGACACACTCACACAGATTTACAAACAGACACACACACACAGATTCCAAACTCTATTCGTAAGATCAAACACTAAATCACATATTAGAAGGATAAAAGAATAGGAGATATTTAAACTGTAATGCTATTAGTAACTAAAAGTTTTCTGTGGATTCTGGCTTTGTGATGCAGGTGACCTGTTGCACAAACTCACTAATGGAAGATTTTCATTTTGAAAGTATGTTCGATATATAGCTGCATAATCTCCACGTAACCTGAAGTTCGTAATTTATAAATATCTCCTTTTTCTCTGTGTCGTTGATAAAGTGCATAGTAACGGTGCAATAATGTACATCTGTAACATAGTTTTTAATGATGTCAATTTTGTAATTCGTACAATGTTGTGATATGCAATTATAAGCCACCCCCACACCCCCCAATGTATTATAATGCAATTTTTAAGCGAACGCTTGTTGGGTCAATGTAAACTTTTTAAAGTGGTTGTGCAACCCTAACGATTTCCCAGGTTTGCGATCTAGCTAAAAATCTAACAGAGATAATTTGTATACCGATTTCTTCTGTGTGTGTCATTTTATCAGATGAATGTTTATCAAGTCAACAACATTTACATGTCCTTGAAACTTTGAGCTAGAAATGAATTAAACTGAGCTCTTGAAATCATACATTTTTCTGTCAGGGTATGTAAATATTGCATAACAACATACACCGACACCCGTTTTCATACACGAATGCACATGTAAAATGCAAATCACGTGATCTTTACGGCTCAAGATGAGAAATACAATCAAAATTACTTCCATTTATTTCAAAACACAGACCGTTGTTTAAACACGTAAGCATTATCCGGATTGACATAACCATGGCTACGTCCTTCGGCACAGGTAAGGCTGTGAATTGTCTATATCAACCCATAAATTGTCATCCATTCAATATGTGTTAACACACAATAGACTGTACCATTTGCATTCAAGGACAAGTTTGGAGCTAATTTCTAAACACTTGGAGGATAAATGTTAATATTTGATAGTGACGTGCGAAACGTAACATTACATCTTAGCTCAGCATGCGCGGGACCGTTATGGGTAAAATGGGAAATGCTATAAAAAATGTTCTATAGACTCACACGCGAGAAAGTATATAGGAAAATGGGAAAATCTTTTGACAAAATGATTCAAATGTGTATTGTGAGAATGCTATAGGAATATAAGTGTTTAAAATAAAAAAGTCTTTATAAGGATAAAAGTGTTTATAACGAATGTTAAAATTACATAATCAAAGGAAAATGTAGCGTTACAATTTTTGGTCTAAGATTTAGAACACATCTCTGCGATGACAAAACGCCAAAACTATGTACAGTCAAAGCTGAGAAGTGTTTATATAGAGAATGTTATACCCTAACATTCAGACATGCATCCAACAGAAGAGAGAAAGGGTAAAATAGAGTTTAAGTTTCAGCTGTCAACGATAATGACATAAGCAAAGAAGTACGCACATACCCATATACATGCACAAACGTGAAGTGTATAGCAGAAAGGTTTATTATCCTTCTTTTCTACAGCTGTTATGTTCTTATGAAAAGGCCGCTGTGCTTTACGGAGTGACCCTAGCTTTTAACATGTAAGAGGTTAGCGACGTCTTATCAAAAACCTGAATACATTACTCGACTATTTATTTTCTAAGACAGAACGAGACATCGAATGTTTCCATAAAATCCATCTCTTCGTCTACGTCTTCTTGTTGTTGCTTCTGATTTCACTGTTGCTGCCACTTCAGTTCTCACTGTCTCTCCCCATCATTTTATTCGATGATTGCTTAGCGCATGACATCTTCTACTACATCCTGCACAACTGCTACGAAGATGGGTGACTTCCTGTCATTGATGGTGTGGATCATGTGCTATCTGTCTCTGTGCCTGTAAGTCATGGTGTCACTTAATTACCTAACCTTCGAAGACGGTTTAACGGACGATGACTCAACAATGGGTGACCAGAACGTGTCTGTCTTCGACTGAAGTCCCATACCGCCAAGTTCTCGCAAAGTAGTTGTGGTGTACACAAACTATAATTCATTCAATGTGTGTTCAAATGCTTGTCTTCTTCCAGTTTACATGATAAATATATATATTCATTCAGTGACTCTTTGAGAGCACATGACTCTTGATTTATAAGAAAAACATTAATATTAATACTAAAATTATAACTGAACTACTACTACTACTACTAATTGTATTACTTACTGGCAATAATCAAAAGCATACAAGCATACACATCTACGAAATGCACCAGATCTATATTGAAGATAGCAACAAATTTAAAGTTTTATCTAAGTCAGGCAAATTACCTACTAGCACGAGTTCCCTCCAGTATCGTGATTTTTTTTATAGCCACCCCCACGTCCACGGCAATCTCAAAGATGGTCTTTTTAAAAATGTATTTTCATGCGCTAATGTTGCATTAACGATTCTAGCACGATTATTTTGATATTCAATTTTGTTAATGCACTGCAGTTTTGACCCATTCATATGTATATATATTAACTGTTAGTGTTTCCTACTCTTGTTATAATTATTTATGTATTTAAAGAAAGACTGATGCTAATTTGCGAGATCTTATTTCCTGTCCACGTGTACTATGACTGTGGAAATCAAATAATACTAGCTAACAATTACAGAGGAGGAAATTGAAATGGCCGTTTGAAGGATATTGCGACTAAAGCAAATATAATAATAATAATAATAATAATAATAATAATAATAATAATAATAATAATAATAATAATAATGAGGACTTTGCATAGCGCCTAATCTTTCGAAGCTCTAAGCTCTTTACACCATCTATAATAATATGACTACACTGCAGAAAAACAAATGATAAAAACAATGAAATTGGAAAACATAAAAACATGCTGAAAACATATAAGATACAAAACATTATTACATCTCTAAGTTTGTCTATGCAGCCGAAACATGTGAGTTCTAAGAGAACTCTTAAAAAGGACCGCTGTGCCTTTGTGACTAATTGCAATGGGCAATTCGTTCAACGTCGCCGGTCGCTGGTATGCAAAAGAACGTTGTCCATATGACTTCGTTTTCACAGTGGAAAGAATGAGTATACAATTGTCAGAAAAGGAGCGTAGGCATCTAGCTGGTGTATACACATTTGTGAGGCTGGATAGGTATGTTTGACTGGAGTCTGTCAGTGAAACATAGGACAGAGAATAAATTTTTTGTTTGATTCTGTATCGAACTGATAGCCAGTGTAGGGTACAGAGCAGTGGTGACGTGAGCTCTGATCGAGGTATTCAAAAGATGATTCGCGCAGCTGTGTTTTGAATTTATTGAAGTTTCTGGAGTAAATATTATGACGAACCAGACATAAATGAGTTACAATAGTCCAGTCTTGAAAGTACTAATGAACACACAAGTGTTTTAGTGGCATCAACTGAAAGATATTTACGAATGGAACTGATGCGTCTCAGTCCAAGATATGCAGCCTTGCATATGTTCATGTCTTGTTGGTGCAATGTGAGAGTACTATCTAGAGTAACGCCTAGGTTTCGTACTGACTGTGAGAATTCAATCTTGGTGTTGCTGATATTTATTGGTTGAGGTAAAGGGTGTGAATGAGAAAGTCTTTGTGTTATGATTAAATAAACCTCAATTTTATCATCATTCATCTGCAGCTTGTTACATGTCATCCATGATTTCACGTCAGAAATGGACCTCTCTACTCCATGGATGGTAGCATCAACTTCAGTTGGGTGGATAGACTTGTATATTTGGAAGTCATCAGCGTACAATTAGTGAGACACTGGTTAATGATCTATGACACTTCAGAGCGGTTGAGTGTATTAAATGAAGAGAACAGGTCCAACAACAGATCCCTGTGGAACACCACAACATACGTCAACTGGGCTGGAATGTATTCCATTTGCAGATATAATTTGTGTCCTCTGGACTAAGTAGGACATGAACCACTGTAAGGCTATGTTCTGAATGCCGAATACATGCTGGAGATGGTTAAGTAATTTATCATAGTCTATTGTGTCAAATGCTGCAGATACATACAGGAGAGTTAGGACTGTAACCTTTGCACAATCCAAAGCAGAGGGAATGTCATTAAATACTTTCAGAAGAGTAGTTTCCGTACTGTGGCAAGGGCGATATGCAGACTGTACATTGCTAAAAGGACTGTTTGAATTCAAATGAGACACAAGTTGGGTTAGATCAACCTTTTCTAATATTTTTGTATCAATGAGAGATTAGAAACAAACTGGGCGGTAGTTCTTTAAAACGTTATGGTCAAGTGTTTGTTTCTTCAACAGAGGCTTTATGATTGCAGTTTTCAAAAATGTAGGGAATTCCCCCGATGAGAGTGAGATATTAATAACATCAGTTAATGAAAGCAATATTGGGTCTAAGCACTCAATCAGCATTGATGTCTAAATTGGATCGAGGTCACAAGAGTTTGGTGCAGTTTTCATCACGATTGTCCGTACTAATTCAATAGAAACAGGTTAAAATGCTCCTAATGGTTGTCGCTGAATTTTTTTTAACCATAACTGTATGGTGACGAATTAATTTAAATTGTGCCGTCAAGCGAATCTATAATGGTTTGTACTTTGTCAGGGAAAAAAATTTGCAAATTGGTCCGGAAGGTCTACTGAAAAGCAGTTTGTTGGAAGTTATGTAAATTTGTTCCTCAACATTAATTTGTTAGTTATCTCGAAGAGCTCTTTGCAGCTGGAACTTTCTTTGATCTTAGTAGGATAATTTGGCTAAATGGACTATGTTTGTGACGAAACTAACTACAATTTATATCTATATAAACTAAGGATGCATTACGTTGAGCACAGCTGCACCGGAATAATCCAAGACATCGAGAAAGTCGGCATCAAACAATCCTTACTGTACCAGAAATAGATGCACTATTTCGTCCGTTTCATTGAGAGTGAGTTAGCATAGAACTAGAAAATTAAGACCTCTGTGTCTTATAACGAGATGGCAACGGTCATATAAGCATCCTTACTCACAAATATATGTCGTGTGTAGTTCTTATTCCATGAATAGACATGGACACTCCCATCTTATTTGACCTTGGTGAGTAATCATATTTCTTACATAGTTGTTTAAATAGAAAGTTTGTGTGAACGAAGGCACAAACCACCATCCAACTTATTGATATAAGGTAAAGAAGGGGCCCATTTACAGTTTGCATACTAGATGGTGCCTGCAAACATATTTATATTTGGTTAATTTGTGAAACATTGACCGTCAACGGTAGTAGATACATATGTCGATCGTATATGTGTATAATTTTTATTATATAAGTTTACAAACTTAAGTTATTAAGTTTTTTCTTTGTTTTTTTTTTCGGGGGGGGGGGGCACCAGACAGATGCCCCTCCCCCTATTTTAAATAACAAAATAAGTGTTTTTATGTACGAGTGTATGCTCCCTGATATGTAGTTTTTGTGTTTTTTTAAGACATTCCATTTAATTTAACCTAACCTTAATTTTGTTCCATCAGGATTATATGAAAGTAGGAGGATATTTCGTCCCTAGTGTTTTCTATGAAGAGGTTTCCCGAGCACTAAGGTCCATCCTGGGTTTCCCTACAAATAGCCCTTTGTATCCGCATGTACATAGAATAACAATTCTAGCAAAGCTTCACATCTATAATTAGTGGGAAGATGAGCGTAAGTATCTTGCTGTTGAGTATACTTGGGTGAGGCTATATAGGTATTGTTGGACTGGAGTCTGTCAATGAAACGTAGCAAAGAGAACAAATTGTGTGTTTGATTTTGGATCAGATGGATAACCTGTGTAGGGTACAAAGTAGCGTGGAGGTGTGCTCTGATCGTGGCATTCTAAGGATGATCCGAACAGCTGTGTTTTGAACATTTTTGAAGTTTCTGGAGGAGATACTGATACTTTTCTATCTTTCCCACAGTTAATTTTTGTTCTGAAATAAACTACTATTTCCATAAAACTCATTGGCAAACATTATTTAGGTTTGTACACTTAGCATTAAGTCCATTCAGACGGGTTATAATATCTATTAGAAAAGCGGGGTCATGCGATCAGAATGTACTATCTAACTAATGCTATCGTATTCATTCATGTCGTGTGCTTATCAACGAATAATTGATGTTTCAGATTGTAAACATCCAATCAGTATCTTTACCTTTCTTGACTAGTCAGGTCTTAGTACTGAGATTAAATTTCCTCAGACCAGTCATATATATGATGCGGTTCAGTGTTTTCAACCAAGTGGCATTTATTCAAGAAACTATCTTGAGCATGACATGGGTGCATTATTGTAATGTTTCTGCACAATTCGTTGGCGCATGATATAGTGAAACAGTGAAATCAGTTGATATCCCACTTGCTTACGGTCGAACTTATCAAACCGCTTTCCTTTACCTGGCAGATGTCTTACCCCACTGTAGTATCATTCATTCGTTGAATGGAAAGCATTTTTCTGCAAAGGTGTATTTAACATGAACAAAGGTATCGGATAAAGCCTGATAAGTCCTATCGGTGCTCATGAAGTAAATTCAAATTTTTTTTTAACTCATGATATCACGTACTCAGTCATCCGTCCATAAGTATTGACGTTCACTTTCAGTAGCGACATTTTCTGCTGTGTCCTACTGGTGGTGTTCTAAACTAAATATTCCACTTCCAATGTTTCTAAATCCATTTAACAAATATTACTATCTTGTATGGAGTTGGACTGCTAGTAACATCTACTGGTATATACTGATACCCTGCAGTAACTGCTGAGTGAGTTTTAGTTTAGTTAGCAAATATGATTTGGAATATATTCGTACATACTGACACTTTATATATCTAATAGCATCGCACAACTTAAGGGAAAACAAAAGCAACAAACAAAAATGAAAAGAAGAATAATCTGGCATTCAAAAAAACTTATGCATTACATTCCTGATTCTCTTAATGTTCAACAATCAGATTCAGTTACTGCATATATATATATATATATATATATATATATATATATATATATATATATATATATATATAAATATATATATATATATATATATATATATATATATATATATATATATATGTGTGTGTGTGTGTGTGTGTGTGTATAAATTCTGATATATAAGAGAACATACACCTAATATATTTGATCCAATATATATATATATATATATATATATATATATATATATATATATATATATATATATATATAAAGGATGTGGTAAACACATTATTAATGTCTTGTTTAATATTATTTTGGAAATCTGAATTGAGGGTTGTTATTGTTATATTCAGCTATATTTTGAAGAGGGGTTATTATTCCGGAATTATTAGTTGCAGTTTCTAAGTTTTTAGTGATCTTTTGGACTAACATAGAACTTTGGGATTTTGTTATTACTCATTCAAATACATTTTGAATTGTATCAATGTGATCCATCATTACATCCTTGATTATTTTAATTAATTCAGAAAAAATCTATACATGTTTGGACTTGTGATAACCACTTAAGAATCCTTTGGGATTCCTTATTCACAATACTGTAAGTTTCTATTTACATTTTCACTTTGTAACTAAGGGAATTATTCTTTAATAATATAGTTTAGACTTTTGTGCAAAATTTGCATTTTGACAACAATGCTTCAGTTGGAAAAAATGCAATTGCAGAGAGAGAGAGAGAGAGAGAGAGAGATAGAGAGAGAGAGAGAGAGAGAGAGGGAGAGAGTAAACTGATATACAGAGAAAAAATCTGAGTAACAAATTCAATTGCGGAGATGGAATGGAAGAGACCTATTCAAGAGGAGTAATTTACAAATGCAACTTAACTGAGAAATGAGTAGCAGATGTCGGTAGAAGGATGAAAGAAAATACCTATACAGAAATTGAAAGTAGTGACATACAGAGAGAGAGAGAGAGAGAGAGAGAGAGAGAGAGAGAGAGAGAGAGAGAGAGAGAGACAGAGAGAGAGAGAGACAGAGACAGACAGATACACAAACAGATAGAAACAGACAAACACAAAGAGAAAGATATAGAGAAGATATAAATGCAAGTGCCTTTAAAATTAAAGGAATTTGAATATGTCGGGACGTTCACTGCTATTTGCACACATGTCAAGAGCTTGATGGTTCCACCATTATTAACTTAATAACTCCTTCCAAGATAAAGGAGATCGATACTGTCCTTACTTTCAGAAAATTGTTGAAAACTTTCAAAATGACCAAGAGAATTCGTGATGTCTACAATCACTGTGGTTACAAAATGTATAGATTACTATGTGGTTATGGAATGAATATTGAAAGGTTACGAGTTGGTACCACAGTCACACCGAGTAAGCTTTAGGAATTGTACAAATAAAACTGGAGACACAGTTATCTAATTTGCAGTGGAAAAGAAGAAATATTTCATAGACGCTATATCATAATCTCAGACAGCAAATAGTATTCGAAATATTCAAACATTACACTACCTATCTAGGTGAAGAAACTGTGAAAACTCTGAACAATAGTGTTATTAAAGCTAATATATATTCCTCACAACTTTTCGTTTGTAGGTTTATCTTACTCTATTCAGTATGTTCATAACAAATATCCAAGTCCCAATTAGGACTTTGAAATCTCCGTTTGACGCAACGTTTAGAAATCAAATATTTGTTGAAACTAATCAGCATTATCTCCTTGTTAATATCCATTTACTTTAAGAAGAAGTGGCAAATCGTTATGAATGCCACATGTATAAAACATATTAACGTAATACGGTCAGAGCTATGCCAAATTCTATTAACGAAAATAGGTCAAGATCACGTTTGTTCTTGTATGGGAAAGACAATATCACTCAGGCACAATATCCTGAGATCTCCAGCTTGTTTCAGAGGGCTATTGGTGACAATGAAGACGCAAGAGTCCAAATGTTTTATTTATTTTTGTGAAAATGGGTCATTTACGTATGATGGAGAAAGCCGGAGAAAGCCGAATGGACATTGAGGTACAAATTGAATGTTCCGATGTCATATCGATATGCAATTTCTTTTTCTAGCCGATGAAACTCTCATTTCTGGACATTGGGATGCATCAAGACTATACAAAATCTTAAATCGTATTTAATTAGTCTAAAACAAAACTGATATATGTAACGCCGCATCCTTCTACAATTGGTATATGGTAGAAACTCTCACTCAGATGATACCCATGGCTCATCTGCAACTTATTCCTGGATGAGACAACCCATTTGGCTGAGAGTTTTTCAGTCACATTGCTTAGGTATGAAACAAAGAACACTACCGCGAGGGAATACGCTTGCTGTTAGTTACTGTTATGGAATGAGTTCAATATTCATTTCAATTTTGCCCTAGGAAAAATGTTTCGGACTTACTGCGGACTTATATATTTATCAAGAGCTCAGTACCTTTCAAATTAAGATTGATTGACATTCCTTTTTTGCCTTCGATCAGTTACCTGAATCCTAAACTACACCTTTTTTAACTTTTCTATCTTTTTGTAACGGGAAAGTGAACAATGAGCAATACAAGAGTTACGACCTCAGCAAATATTTTCATCAACCACACTTGTGAAATAAAATGCGAATGTGTAGCCCCATAAGTGAATATAATACAGCAGTCGTTGCTACACACTGTACAATGGTTATATGTATATTTCATCTTTAATTTCTAAACGTCGTTTGTTAAAAATCAAGATAATAATGTACCGGTTTAATCACATTTATTTAGCAAACAACACAATACATTCCTAATATTTGTGTTATGCTTATGTGTTACGTATTCAGAGAGTTATTGTTATAGGAACATTGGCTTATTTGTACATCATTGTGTCACTTGGAAATTCCTGATCATGTTGACAACATTGAATGTTTATAAAGGACAATGTCCCCCTTCTTAGCCTTATAATTATGTCTGAGCTGTTTATATTAATGTTGTTTACTTAAACTGTATGGGTTGCTACTTAAACATCCAAAAATAATCAGTTCCATTGTCTTGTTCAGTTTTTAAAACCAGTTCGATGGATATATATATATATATATATATATATATATATATATATATATGTATATATATATATATATATATATATATATAATCGGGAATTAGAAATAACTTTTCGATTGTGTTATTGTGCTACATCCGTATTGGCTCTAAGCACATCGCACATTCCAGGATATTTGAACATTAGCATATTTAAAGGTGTCACGTGAGCATCTCAGTGTCCTTTATTAGCCGATACCTCGCCTTTCCCTGGGAAGTCTTATTCAATTAGAATTGTTCCTATTCCGGGACTTTAGTTCGGATATGCTAATGTTCCCCCCAATTGTTTACATTGGTCGTTAATGATCAAGCTGCAGATACAATTATCCTTAAATGGCAGGCCTAGCTTTGATCAGAAACTCAAATATGCGAAACTTAAATCCCTGATTTATTCCAGGCGTGTCCAGTTACTAGATCAAGGGGAAAAATGATTTTGGTCAGGTTACATTTGATTCTGATTGATCTTGAGGTATTGATTACAGTGATGCACCTTTCGCTACACATTATTTATACTTTATACTGAGTGAAAAACTATAATCACACGTTCTTGAACAGAAAAGACAAGATCATGAGATATCACACGTTCTTGAACAGAAGAGACGACATCATGAGATATCACATGTTCTTGAAGAGAAGAGACAAGACCATGAGATATAACAAGTTCTTGAAGAGAAGAGACAAGATCATGAGATATAACACGTTCTGGAACAGAAGAGACAAGACCTTGAGATATCACACGTTCTTTAACAGAAGAGACAAGATTATGAGATATCACACAATCTTGAACAGAAGAGACAAGATCATCAAATCTCTAGTTGGAGAAGTACCTCTCTGTTACTTTGTTCAAAAGCAGGTCCTTGGAGACTATAATAAGATGATATTACATTACTAATGCTACTACATAATTAAATTGTACGTTAAATTAATGTAAATATATTGACATGGCATTTGACATTGGCTGGTTCGATAGGTTGTACACGCGTTCGTTTCGGTTTGTACTTTATAAATAACTTGTGTATTTATGTCTGGTTCTTGTACTAGTATTTTTTTAAAAGTTTAGAATATTCTATATGTGATCTCGTTTAGAAAATATAAAGGAACATTACCAACATCCTAATTCTCTTATCGTGTCGTAAAGTTTTATATAAGATCTGTTTTGATCAGAATCTTGAATTCATCTTTATTACATCTTGTCGTTGCAGTCAGTTATTTAGTTGTGTTCAGTTTTAATATTGAGATGATTAATTTATCAAAACTAATCATTCGAGTTTGAATGTTCACATTGACATGATATCAAAATATTTCTAGGATTATATCATGACGATTGTTGTCGCAGTACCTTATTTAAGACAGCTGACAAATTAGCAAGTTCAATATTTTAATTTTGTTTAGAACATTCTATACTTTAGAGTTTGTGATATACCGTTTAGAATAATGCGTGGTTTAATGTTCATAAAACCATATGTTCCATTTTCTTAGGAAATAATTGTCTTTAATTTTACTAAAATTCTTTGTTGTTCTTTTTTCTGTTACGTTCGTCAGTACCATAGAATCTGAACAGTATTTTTAAATGTACGACGCGCCAGAGCAGTGTGATTAACCGCTTTACATCTATACATTCTAGTTTCTTTTATGCTCCTTTTGTTTCAAACTGTTACTCTAATTTCCTGAAAATGAAGCAAAATAAACTTCAAAACCAACAAATATGTCTACGTTTTGCACACCATTTCAAATAATAAAATTTGATTATGCGAAACGCACATATTGTCTGCGAGAAAAGTGTTCACATTTTAAGAAAATAAACTATTGGAACAATATCATGCTAATAGTAAAACTAGTTTCCAAAATAAGGTATGACAATCGGTGTATTGTATTAACAGCATCGCTAACGTTCTGCGCGATATCTGTCACAAAAAGGTGTGGTCGATGATATGTGGGGATGCTAGCAAATATTGCAGTGTTATGTTCGAGATCCAGACTTGTAATAGCCATGCAATTCGATGCTGATATCGAATGTTTGCATTTTGAGGCGTTCATTATAAAGAGCACATTGTAATGTCTGCATTATGTTCAGTTCATTAGATTTAGGTATTGTATCATCTCCAATGATCTTGCCAAATGTAAATGTGGTCGATTATTTGCAACCTTGTTGCTTCCATTGCTTGGTTTAAATAATCGTCTTTCAGGTACATGATCACGATCTTCATCAAGTCTCAGAGCCCACTGTTTGGTTGCCTTTAATGCAAAGTGTCAGTTAATCAGTTTTTCTAATAACCATTTAACGGTCTACCACCAGTTGTTTTAGGCGGAGGGGTGGATTTCAGTAGCAAATTGAGTACGGAGGCCTTTGTATGTGGAGGAAATACTCAATTTACAATCAGTGCATCAAGCAAGAAATTGGTAGTCATGATTATTCAAAACAGAATGGAATAATAAATAGGCATACCTAGACATATCGAATGTCAGATGAAGCATTTGATCACCAGTTGCAATAATTTTTCATTCTTATGGACATGAAGGAAAATATAAAATTACTCTTGGAATGGCGACACGTTCTAGAGGAAAAATAGGGCAAAGCGACTCATTATTTTGAAAGAATATTCTTTAAAGTAATAGAGCGAACATTCAAAACAAGCTGTTTACTTTTCCAAATGAAATCAGTGAGTTGAAACCTTCTCCAGCAGAGCTGTACAATCTTAAAAGCACCAACTAGCAAGTACAGAAACAGCCATAAAGCCATAATTATGACATTTTAGTATGCAAAGCCCGCGGAAGCTAATGGTGCTGCTTGAAATTAATTAACTATCTGAGACCGATTTAAAAACTATAAGCATCCTCACTAAAGGGGGACTCTCTGATCACTCAATTGATTCTTGAAACCGTAAGTTTATTTTTTTTTCCCTTGTATATAGTATATACCATACTATAGTATCGTTACAGTACAGATCGGTCATATTGGGAAGCTATTACTGTCACATAATCAATATTTGGCTCTAATGACTTGTGAAAATTAAAATTAGGTTTGATACTGTTATACGTTTTATGTTATATACTCGTTTTGTATACTGGATTTTTCAGAATTTTTGTGAAGTTTTATGTAGATGTAGACGTATATCGCAATAAGGCAATGTTATTGGGTAACATGTGGTCTGTTTAAAGTTAGGTTTATTGCCGATAAGAAAAGAAGTTATGTTGCATGCATTAAAAAATGAAATGTGTTTGGGTTCATGTAATAAAGTGCGATCATTCTTGACAAACATATTATTGTTATCAAGAGCGATCATTATTGATAACCACATTCCTGTAGGAATGTGGTTATGATAATAATAAATCATTGTCGCATCAGTTTGATGGTGAACAAATCAATTTATGTGTGTCCATGTGTAATATATATCACTGTGTTCCTGTTTAGCCATGTCTGCTTTATTACATGCCTCACTTGTAGCTTTTTAGCTAACTATTCAGGCAAGTCATCAAACAATTCGGTTGTGTGCAATTCGATCTGCTGCAGTCGACCATGAATGACTGAATTGAAGTGGTGATTAAATACATTTAAAACTGTAGCTTCCTGCCAGTTAAGGACTTCGATTTTGTTGAAATCTCTTAAATATTCAGACTATATACTTTTTGTTCGTAGATGTCGCTAACACAATTTTAATCTTCAGAGATAAAAAACGAATGGATTAATTATTGTCACATTATGATGGATTCCTGCATTATAATGATGAAATGCACAACGTATCACATGAAATGCAT
>JARLTB010000034.1:11537500-11572500 GCA_030141615.1 Unio pictorum | reverse complement strand
TGCGTGTTAGCTATGTGGTAATAGACATAACCACAAAACGCAAAATGGAATAGATTGCTTAATGATACGCATCACATCTGTTGTTTAGCTTGCACGAGTCCATACAGGTAAGAGTTGTGTTCAAGAAGAAACTATCTGCAAGCGTTTATAAACATAATAGATGTTTTGAGCGTCACAATGAAATCAAACTTTTGAAACCAGTTAATTACTCCAAGTTACACACATTCCACGCTAAAACCAAGTATTTTATAAAGAACTAAGTAAGCTGTTTGAAGGTCAAATTCAACTTGACGCAAAATAAAGCTGTTTTGGCATCCAACATATTGACCGAATCGGGTGTGTTTTATAGAAGATAAAATTTACTTTCACTGAATTTAACGTTAAAAATTCACCAGACCTATACACTCAATCTTTCAACCAGTACCGTGCTGTGAAATTACGGACGTGATATACCGACGTTTGCAAAGTATTATTAACCGTTATTAACTATTTGTGCCCAAGGTAATTGATTACTGTCTATCGAACTCAAGGATCCAACCGAAAATTCACGATTATATAAGAGTACGATCCAGAATCTGTAATTAATTATTTGTTTCATTTGTCACTTGCATGCAGATCTACCACGTGTCAAAATAACAAAGGAATAAATTGTTGATAAATAATTTTATTGAATATATATGTGATTCTTGATTTCGTTAATGTTGAATCAGTTACAGTGAATTAACAAATGCTTTCTACAGCGATAACACAAATCAAAACATTCAACCAATCATACACTGAAATAGAATTTTCAGCTAAGACAGGAAAGCAGGAAAACGACAAAATATAGGTAAGTTAAAAATGGCAATCGTGTTCGTGACGAATGCTATCATATCTACCTGTCCCTCCGTCGTGTTGTAGCCAAAAGCTTAGTCACATTCGATGGGAAAAGTCCTCATAAATGAAGAAGAAGATGACTAAAATACATACATACAAACATACATACATACATACATACATACATACATACATACATACATACATACATACATACATACATACATACATACATACATACATACATACATACATACATACAGACATGCAGACAGACATACAAGTATACAAACATACATACATGCAGACATACATACATACATACATACATACATACATACATACATACATACATACATACATACATACATACATACATACATACATACATACATACATACATACATACATACATACATACATGTGTTCTAAGTGAGTGAGAACATGATAATCAATTTACATCGTATTTTGTTGAATATAAATAATTCCAATTTCATTATTACTCCTCTCTTAATCTATGTTGCGTATATAACTCGTTTACTATCGTGGAAAAAATAACAAAGGAATTAGGGAAGGAGTATGAAGTAAAAAGAACAATTAATTCAAAAATCAGAAATATAAGATTGTTAATTGAACAAAACGAAAAACCCCTTTCGGATAATTGTTAGACGGTATCATAAGTGTTTTACTACTACGAAGTTGTAAAATATTTTATTTATACTGGAATAAATTTTCATAGTAAATATTTTTTTAGTCGTTATTGACTGATTTTGGTTATTTTTTGACTGATTTTGACCGATTTTTTTCTGATTTTGACCGTTTTTGACTGATTTTGACTGATTTTAAGCGGTTTCAATAGGGTCAAATGGTCGGTTTTACATGGGATTTCTCGTAGACTTTTTCACTTAAGAATAACTTTGAGTAAAAATCATAAAAAAAATCACAAAAACTGACTAAAAACGACTAAAAAACGACAAAAACGACCAAAAATGACTGTTGGTTTCAGTAGGGTCAAATGGTCGATTTTGCATGGGATTTTCCGTAGACTTTTTCACTTAAGAATGACTGGGTAAAAAATCACTGCATGTAGATTGAAATCTTTTCGTACATGAAAATCTCTTCGAGAGTCAAATTGGAAAATTGTTTACAATTGGAAAATTGTTTACAATTTCAAATGATGGTTAATTAGTAATTAACGACTAGATTGGCTCGTGAGCGACTAGATGCGATTGAAAGATTTATACCAATCCGCGACTCTGTCAGGAATAAACTGCAAGCTAGACAGAGTTTACAAACGGATTTTGCTGCGGGATCTGAAGAGTTGTTTAAACCAATAACCACAGCAACGAAGGGGGTAGAGCGTGCTATATGGGGGGATGTTTCCGAGATACGGGGGAAACCTCTTATTGGTGAACTTGAAAAAATACCAAGAAGATCTAAACAAACAAAAAAAATCTTTGAAAACACTTCCTGGTGATATAATAACTGCTGCAAGACGACAAGAACAACAAGGACGAGAACAACTAGAACGAGAACAACAAGAACAAGAACAACGAGAATGAGAACTTCTTGAAGAACTTGAAGAAGAACTTGCGGGTAGACCACCACACACACCACCTGAACCAGAAGAATATTCACCTGAAAAGATATTTACGACTGATGCGTTAACTGAAATTAGAGGAATCGAATCAAACTCTGAATTAATTAATTTTACTAAAGACAATTTTAAGAAGAATATAAGAGATCGGTATTTAAAAGACGACAAGTCTAGAAAATTTATAAAAGACAGAGAGACCTGGGCGAATAAAGTGTTTTTAGCAAATCGCCGTAAAACTAAACTAGCAACAAGAGAATTACAATCTGATTTTGCAAGGTTTCTAGCTGCAGTAAGAGATATCACACAACCACCGCCGGATTATGCAGCAGATGACCCAAATCCGGATGAAATACGAATAATGGCAGAAGCTGGTGCGAAAAAATCAACCGGGAAGGGATTTCCTAGAGATTCCAGTGGGATTTCAATTCGTTGTCCTGGTAATGTTCTCAGCGATATATCACGATTAGAAATTCTTATCGGAGGAAAACGAGCTGGAAATAACTCACCGGAAATAATCAATGAAGCAGCTGATATCTGCATGCGGTTATTTCAGGGTGGCATCATGGATATCAAAACATATCGAGATTTCATTGACGAGTTAGTGGAAAATCCTACGGATGGTTACCACAGCGACTGAAAATCCTTTGGATTGGAAATCGTTTACGATTTCGACATTAGGTAAATAGTATTTAGAAATTGCTAGCAATTGAAAACACTAGTGTTTTTATAATAAGATGATCATACACTACAACCATGACAAACCAACCAACGTCTACGTAGTAAACTCGCGGTTTCCAGTTTATAGTGCGTACTATGGTGATGGTTTCGGTGATACCATTGCAGGGTTATTTGCAAGAATGGCTCCAAAAATAAAACAATTATCGATGAAAGCCATTGATTTTATTCGTGATAAGGGTATTAGCGCTGTTGGAGAACTATGCCCGGGAAAGCGTTTTCAGCTGCGAAGAATAAACTAACAGCGCTAGTTCGGCGGCGAAAGAAACCGGGACCATTACCATCTACAGCGGAAATGCCTGCGAGTGTTAGTAAAATTATAAATAACGCAGTAGATCAAAAACTAGCGTCGCTGGTGACTCCGTCGTTGACAGCAAGTGACCAGGATAACATAACCGCAAATATGATAGCGGGAAGTGGCTTAACACCACGACGAGAACGCTAGCGTTTTTCACGACAAAGTCGTCGTCGACGAAGATGAAAATGGAAAATCCATAGGATTGGAAATTGCTACCAATGAAAATCGTTTACGATTGTACGATTTAGACTTTGATAAATAGAATAAAATGTTCAAACGGTCACCTGATACAGCGTTTGACATGGACGCCCCAGTACTCAAGGATGATTCCGTACGTGATTATCAATTCTATTCTTATCAAGCAACACAATCAGATCTGCGATCGCGAATTGAACTTCAAGTTCATGATACCAGTAAATACTTTCTACCGTGTGAAGCGTTCATCGAAGTAGAAGGAGAACTTGTAACAACTGCTACTGATGCTCATGGTGTACCAGTACCATAAGACAATAACCCAACTATCCGAGTTGGTTTTGTTAATAATGGTATCATGGCGCTATTTGAGAGTGCAAGATATCTCATTGATGGAAAAAAATTGAATCTATAGAGCGTGATGTTGATGTTGCAACAACAATAATAGGGTTAGCGAGATATTCTGATGATTATACAAGATCGGCAGGTCCATCATGATGTTTTCTAAGGATACTACTGACACGCTGAACACGTCCAGTATTCTAGAGTAAAGGCAGTAAATGCTGCTGCAGTTAATCCACCACCAGCCGGATATGTAAGACCAGCTGTCATAAATAATATTACTAATTACAACCTAGGATTTGCAACACGCGTAGCATGTTACAAGGACAGCGTAGACAATTTTCATGCGCGATTCCGTTGCATCATATTTTCGGATTCTGTAGAAATGTCCGAAAAGTTATTTATGGAGCGAAGCATACAGTAGTGCTCGTGAGAAAGGGTAATGATAATGATGCAATCTGGCGTGATGCTGGTGTTCCCGAGGGTAAAATCATTTTAACAAAACTATCACTGTGGATGCCAGTGTCAACTCCATCAATCACAACAGAAGAACGAGTACTATCATTTATGGATCGTGGAGGAAAATCATTGCTAAGTTGGCTAACAGTGACCACGGATACTAAACAGGATGATGTTGATGATACATTTACATAGCATCTGGCATCAAAACAAGGTGTTTCAGCTCCACGTCATATATTTATTGCGCTACAGAATAACGCGCGAGTTGGTAATCAAGAACGAAGTCATATGATATTTGAGCAGATAGGTGTTAATGAAGTCTCGCTGAGAATAAATGGCCAGCAGGAACCATCTGAGGATATACAACTTCATTACGGTCAATATTGCACGCGTGTATCATCGTCTGTTGTCATATATGGGACACGATCAAAATGTCGATACTGGTCTCCAAATATCACAGTTGGATTTTAAAAGTTTATATCCGATTTATTATTTTTCACTGGAACATCTTGATTTAACAAGACAATCCGTTGTTGACATTCACTTTAGAGCCCGTGTAGACCGTCCTGGTGGTATTGCTAATTACAGAGGTTGCTGTCATTCTCAGCGATAAATCAATGCTACTCGAAGGTGTTGGTGGACGAATGAGAGTAATTGATGCACCAGTGGAAAATCTATGATTTTCAAAAATCTATGATTGAAAATCCTTTCTGATTTTTCCATTAGAATCAATCTGTTATTGTATAATGTCATACAGTCATATCGGTGTTACATTGTCCCCAGGTCAACTCAAGAAAGTGCAATCAGAATCGGCTAAGCGATGTGGAACTACAATCACGTTGAAACCCAATCAGATGTCTGGCGGGGCGAATAAATTGTCGCTGACAACTCGTCAAGTAAAACACTTCAATGATGCTTTCAAGGATAAAAAAGGCGTTCAAATCACTCTCTCTGCGGCTGCTATCAAACATATGATTAAAACCGGCGGTATATTCCCGCTGTTAGCTGCGATTCCGGCTTTGATTGCGGCAGCGGCCCCAGCGGTGGCTAAAGTGGCGGCGTTAGGAGCCGTTGGTACCGCGGCAGGAATGGCGTTGAAGAAAGCAACTGGTGGATCCGTTCGCGGATCTGGATACAAAAAAAGGGAAAGGGTCTAAGACTACCAGGAACCCCGTATTCATGGTACAGCAGAAAGGGTCTAAGACTACCAGGAACAGTTTACTAACTCGGGAACCTGTGGTTGTGGAACCTTCGATTGAGGAACCTATGGTTGTGGAATCTTCGATTCCTATGTCCAATTTTGATTTACTCGATGCTGCTAAAAAAACTCGCGATAAAAAATTTCAGAGGTGTCTTTATGAAAGATCAGTTACCAGCACAACCAAACAGCGTTGAAACCGGTATTATTAATCTCGATAACAGCACCGGACCTGGTACTCACTGGGTTGCATACGCGATTGATCCACGTGCAATTGTTTATTTCGATTCACATGGATTAGCACCGCCGAAGGAATTTATGCGTTATATAAACCGCTTAAAAACTACTCGTTGGTATTCCACGCTACCAACACAACAAATGAATGATCCACCAATATGCGGCAACGAAGTATTAAATGTCCTTGACGCTATTTCAACATCGAGAAAACCACCACATGTTGTCGTAAATGAATACACTAGTAATCACTTTTTAGAGAAAGATGTATAAAAAAACATGATTGATATTTGGGGGAGATCTTTATCAGCGATGCAGAAACCAACCACAGAAATGTCTGCAACCCGTGATATAAAAAGATTAATCGAAGATGAAATAGCTGAGACGTTGAATCTAGCAAATGTTGACCACGGGGAAATAGTTGTATTTCAAGATCGTCAGGGTAAATTGAAAACTAGTAATGTGTCGTTGGATGACATTTTAATTAAACAACGAAACGCAGCCGAAAACACTGTTGCGTTATTTTCCGATCAGGGTAAACTAAAACCCGGCGTACTCGTTTCGACTATTACAGATAGATTAAAAACTCTCAACGATCAGTTAAAAAATTCTATGTTGGAACTAGCAACACTTCAATCTAGAATTGAAGATAACGGAAAACAGTTTTCAGTTTTTCGTTAAAATATCATCGAAAAATTTATTGGAACCACGTTGGATAAAATTGAAATAAAACTTCCTGATATTAAAAAATTCATCGATGAGACAATCCGGAGGATGATATCAATCATTAAAAAAACAAAAATTCCTCATGAAAAAACCAACAACGTAGTATACACGATCCAACACGGATCATTTGCGTGGACTCCTACAGACAACAAATTAGATATCACTGCAACCGTCAAAGGTATTTATCGATTAACACTAGTAACACCGACTCAGTTTAATATATCATCGTTGAGATCATCTGGGGCCAACAATACGATATCAACGATCATCGACAAATATACAACCGAACAATTCACAATAACAA
Source organism: Unio pictorum (assembly GCA_030141615.1). Taxonomy (NCBI): domain Eukaryota; kingdom Metazoa; phylum Mollusca; class Bivalvia; order Unionida; family Unionidae; genus Unio; species Unio pictorum. The sequence goes on along the minus strand of JARLTB010000034.1, from coordinate 11,565,599 downwards.
CCACTGATAATAATTTGATTAGGGCTTCAACAACGTGATATGTGGAATTCGTAGCGAATTTAAGTAAATAATAAAAATCCGAAGGATTTTCACTGAAAATCTTCGATTGGAAATTTCAAAGCAATTTCACTAACGGTTTCAATTGAAATCGTAAACTGATTTGGATATAAAATGTCGTCATCAACGGTACCTGCGGTATCTCAATATCGCTATGATCAGGCTAGAGAGTTTCAGACTAAACTCAAAACTCTCACTGAAGAGTATGCAATGAAAATAAAAAAATACCAACGAAGAATCACCGCAGTTCATGTTACCGTGTACTCGGTGAGTGGTGTAATCACCGGAGCCGGTATTATACTCTCTTCAGTGACAATGATTGCTCCGATAGCTATTCCAATTTGTATATCCGCGACGAAAACAATCGCGGGAATAATTTCGATAATAACAAAAAAAATATCATCATGCAGCCAGAGTAAACTGCAAGACTACATAATATTAAATTTCATGTTGAATCAACCGCGTACCCGCAATTGTCCTCGATGATATCGTCGTCGCTCGATGATACATTTATATCAGATAGTGAGTTCTTAGCGATGGTAAGTATTTATGATTCCGCGATGTCAAAATTAGAGCGACAACATGAGTATAATAACAATGACAACACCGCAGGAACTACTTCAACAAATAGTGGAGAACACAAACCCATTACAAACCAGCATGATATCAATAACATCAACGAATCCTGAATTCAGTGTGAATTTCCCTTCTCCGATTCCCGCGAAAGAGATAGCGCTAGCAAAACTACGAATGTATCACAGTTGGCCTAATATTAGGTCGGTAGCATTTGGCGGTCAACAACCAAATAATTCTTTAGTATTTGCAAATAAGGATTGCGAAGACGGGACTCCAGACTGGAACGTTGTTTCGCTGCCATCTGGGTCATACCAAATCGAACAAATCAATGCTGAATTAGCGCGTAGAATAAAATCTATTACTGGAACATAATCGAAAATCGCTATAACGGTTCATGAGCCGACGCTATCATCTGCCATCGAGATGAACTCAAGCAGCAGAGAGGGTGAACCCTACAACGTTTTCAGACAAAATTTTGATTGAAATCTTAAAACGAGCCTTCCTGCGATCTCATTTTAACCAAAAAAAATGTCTCAGGGGAAAACCCTACAACGTTTTCAGACAAAAAATTGATTGAAATCTTAACGAGCCTTCCCTACGAAATCTCATTTTAACTAAAAAAATGAAAACGGAGACTTTTACGATTTTTTAATTAATTTTGGTCGCAACTTGTTGTCATCCACCCTCTCTGCTGCTACAGGTTAACAAAAAATAATAAATGATTTTAACCGAATATTTGATCAAGTCCGATACGATATCGTGTCCGAGGATCATGCAAATTTATTGTTGCGAATCCGTGCGGAGTCGACTGAGCATGACTAAAGAAATCTCGAAATTGATTGAAGTCCATATCAGAACACCATGTCTGCCAAATATTTCTAAGAGTATGAGTATCAACTCCGTTGAATACAGCAAGAATATTGCAGTTATCTCTGATGACTTTTGGAACCTGAGTGTAGCGTTGAGTGACATATATCACGTCAGTGTTTTTATGCCTGCCTCTGGAAAAGATCCTAGCAGGATTTTTTTTGTTTATCTAACATTATATCGTCGTATACGACTAAATTGTTAATATCTCCATCAATATCATCAATGCTCGGTGCTTCATCGATATCGGTTATAAATTCAATGGCGTTCTCACCCTTAATTTCTGATGCATTCTCGTTAAAATCCTTTAACACTTCATAACATCGTTGATCATCTACGCTAGGGGCAACTAAATACAACTTATCCCACGTCATCCATCTCATTATTAAATTGAGCAACAATTGCGTTTTACCGGATCCAGATGGCCCGATTATAATCATCCGGATAGAGTTTGGTAGCGCTGCATGATGCTTAACTGGTTCTCTTGTTTTAGTCGCTGAAAAATCAATTATATCCATATCTCTATACATAAATTATGGATCTATATTGTGTGAAGTGTAAAACGCGTACTGGCACAGATGATGTGACGACGATTACAACTAAAAATAACAGATCAGCACTTACTGGTAGATGTGCAACATGTGGTATTAAAAAGTTTAGATTTGTTTCTACAAAATCAAAGATTTTACAATTCGGAGATGTTTTAAAAAAAAACGAGGAGGTGATATCGCAGCCAAATTGGCAAAGCTCCCTGGAACCCCATGGGCAAAGTACCCCGGAGAAAAGCACCTTCCAGGATACAGCTACTGTGGACCGGGAACCAGACTTGATATCAGACTCAATGATCAAAATCAACCCAACCCCGGTGAAGAACCAATAAACGCCATTGATAAGGCCTGTCACCTTCATGATGTTGCTTATAAAAGCAGCAATCTGCAACACAGGCATCTAGCAGATGTGAAATTAATTCATGCGTTAAATGCTATTCCTGATAAATCCTTCAAAGAAAAATTGGCTTCATTTTTGATAAAATCGGCTATGAAAAGTAAATTGATGTTAGGTGCCGGTAATTAAAAATATGGAATCAATTTATTATTCCCCAAGAGGATACTGGAGGGGTAAATCAGCAGTCCATAAACTCGATAGCGCGGCAAAAGTAAAAAAAACCACTGCGGCTAATTGGTTATCCAAACAGGCACTATGGCAAATTTATCTACCACCGCCTAAACAAATTCAATTCTCGCATTTTGATGTGACCGCTCCTAATGAAGTTCATCAGGCTGATATATTATTTCTGCCACATGATCGTGGTTACAAATACGCTTTAACCGTAGTTGATATTGCAAGTCGATACAAAGAAGCAGAACCGTTAAAAACAAAATCAGCCACTGAAGTCGCTTCTGCATTTGAGAGGATTTATCGACGAGGTCCTCTGCACTGGCCAAATCTATTGCAGGTTGATACTGGCAAGGAATTTCAGGGTGCAGTGTTATCTACAATGAAACATCATAATGTCACCATACGACGAGGGCATACTGCGCTACATCGCGATCAGGCCATTGTAGAACGATTTAATCGGACGATTGCTGAGCGGTTATTTGGATATCAATACGCAAAAGAATTCATTCAAGAAAAGCGATCCCGTGAATGGGTTAAAAGATTACCATCTGTGATTACTGCACTGAATAACGAGATTACTAGAACAATCAACATGAAACCTATCAACGCGATTAAAAAGAAGTCAATACCTGAAAAACCACAAAAAGATTTCAAAGAACCAATTCTTGGTAGTAATGTCATTGTGAGGTACTTATACGAACCAGGAGAGCTTGAAGGGGGTAGAAAAAGGGCTACCGATCCTATTTGGAGTGTTACTGCACACAAGATATCTAGTATAACACGATCTACGGGTAGACCTCCAGTCTATAAACTGGATTCAACTGCCCCTCAACGAGGATTTACTCGACAACAACTACAGGTAATTCCCGAGGATACTCAATTGCCACCGCATGGTCTTAACTAGCGCCGTTGCGTCTATTGCACTCAAGACAAGTCAACATCACATTGTTTCTGACATGACCGAGACTGTTATTTTTTCTGTCTACGGTGAATTGGCGAGGATCCTTATCCGAATACTGCCAACGCATTATACAATTGCAACTCGCGCAGTGATTATTCTGTTGTTTCTTCAAAGTGATTATTAATTCAGCATCAATATCAAATTCTCGTTGTTTTTTTTGTCCTGCTGTTTGTAACCGGAGAGTTTTTTATCAATAATTTTAACATCAATATCATTTATTGTGGTGTCATTATCATCGAAAACAATTCTTCGAAGTTGATTTATTTTTCGTACTCTGGATACTGCGAGATAGACTAAATTCGACCATTCGATGTGATTATCCACCATCCAAACAATTGTATCCGATATAGTCAATCCCTGTGAAGAGTGTATTGTTGCTGCGTATCTCAGCGTCCACGGGGATTTATTAGCACGCAATGCATCTTCAACGACATTGATATCAACCAGCACAATATCATTTAATACGAGAATTTGTTTTTCACTCTGTCCTGGAATATCAACTTCAATGTTCTGTTTTCGTGTATCCGATGGCCTATAACAAAGGGGTACTGGAAGCGTTGCAAATTTTTCTTTATGCAATTCAAATAACTTCATCTGAAGTGTGTCCCTGACTATTTTTCTACTTGCAATTATCAAATCATTTGGTCTCCATGTTTCCCAGAAATCATTCATTGGAGTTTCTGAAATCACTTCACGCGCTATTTCGCATTGGATTCTATCCGGTTGTAATCTAATTAGCGCTTTGAATTCTCGTAATCGTTCATCAATTGATCTATAATCAGTGGTAATTTCTTCATAATAGTCTACAAAACCCCTTAGCCATTCATGTGGAGATGCACCGACAAATGGTGGTGGTTGGCCGTGATCACCGCACATGACGACTTTTGTGTTTTTGTTTAACAACCACTCGAGAAATGTTTGTAATACATCTAATGACACTGTGCATATTTCATCCCAAATTATGATTTCAGGAATGAATTTATCACCCATACGCTCAGGAGTCCATTTGTCACCCTTCCATCGAAAGAAACTATGGTAAGTACAAGCATTTACCCCTCGCTGTATCATCTCTCTGGCGAGTCTGTGAGTCGGTGTTAACACAATCATGGTTGACCGACGAAATAATTCAATTGCACGAGTTGTCTTTCCTGACCCACCACAAACGTTTAAATAAACTGTCTTGTATCTACATACTGGATCAGATACCGGTGGTGCATTAGAAAATTCTGATTGAATTTCAATACGGTTACAACAAAGATATTTATCATCCATGGCAACGTCTGCCGATTCACAATACTCATGTAGCATCTCCTTTTTAAATCGCCAACGCCCCCAATTTTCTTCGGGATCTGTGAATGCCGCTACAGCTGATTTGTATTTATTGTGTATATACATCGAATCAGTGGCCACTCTAACCGCGGTATTAGGAAATCTATTTATCATCGAAAAGCATAGAAGCATAGGCTAGCATTGAACTTCTCAAATGTGTATACTGGGAATTATGTCCATCACAGTAGGTAACAACCGTACCTAATTTCTCACCATTGGATAGAAAAGCATCCTTACGGGATACAAGTTTTCCCTGTTTCATTAAATCCGTTACAATAAAATCGTATTCAGCGACGTCTATGATCAACCGCGAAGAATATTTTGCATTGTCGTATCTTCCACCCTGGGTAAATTTACCGATTATTCTTCGTCCAAAATCTTTTGCTTGTTCTTTTTTAATTTCAAATAACTTCTTAGACCGATTCATGATTTGTTCTTCATTGAAATCAGGGAATTGTTTTCGCTGTTCGCTGATTATTCTATCTAGATCGGGTTGTGGTAGCCAAACTTCTTTCTGAGCTCGATAGCATATAATAGCCTCGGAAACAATCAACGATATTAGCATACCACAATCAATCATATATCTCAATAGCACTATTGGCATCCAGTGTTTTTCAGATAGGTGTCTACCGAGCCAAACATAACTACACGGATGTAACCCTGTAGCTAATTCGAATGATATCACACGAGCGAATCCGGTTAAATCAAAATCAGGCAATGGTCCATTAATCGCAACACGAGTCATTTCATGCGTGGGGTGTCCAAATCGTTTGAAGTACTCAGCACATTCCCCATACCCGAGAAAACTTCCGGGATAACACGCGGCTATATCAATTGAAATCATACCATCACGTGAGTATTTCGTATTCCACAGTCCTCCATGACCAAATTTGACGCAACTCAATTTAACATCCTCGAGAAAATCACTTCGTGTTGGACGCCATGAGTTTTTTTCTCTTGCGAAGTGAGCTACCACTGATGGAATAGTAAAACTATCCGTGAGTAGTTTTTCATGGGAATTCTCCGGTGAAAAATCACTAGCGATTTGTCTCATTCTGTTATCTAATTCTTCAACGCGATATAATTCGCCATTTGGTCTTACAAATTGATCAAATCCTATTTCGGGATCTTCATCACTTCTAAGTAACCACACTGACACAGGATCATCTTTACACAACGCATGAATAGCATCGAATAATTTCTCTTCATAGAAAACATCCCCGACGAACTCCTTAGGGATATATTTCACGGTTCGTTCTCGTGGAAATACTGTTACCGCAGGTGTCCACGCGTGTTTGTTATGATCAATAATCTGTATTGGCGCTCCATTTTTGTTATATTTCGGTTCGTATAAAACCTCTCCGGTTATCGTCATAACGGTTATTGGAAATCTTAATGATGTTTCTAATTTAGCTATATCAGAAATCTTTGCACCATGCTGTTTCACTGTCAGTTCCCATTCGGTTATTTTCCTACGTCGCAGATCAGTTAGTTTATTTCCTCGGGATGCATTTGTGAAGTGTTCCATTACCCGTGTTGCCACGCAATTCAGTGAACTAGAATATTTCATAGGAGCTAGTTTTGCGATATCGGGTTTATCATTTAACGGATATATCCCATAAACCATTGCTGTTACGGGGTAAGATCTTTCGTAGTATGGTTTGTCAATGCCGGTTAGAATTCCTGGTTTGGAATCTCTACTCACAATGACAGCTTTTTTATTCTTGAGGATTGGTTCAAATTTATCCTTAATAATCCATTTGCCATCGACTTCGATAATGAATTTTATTCGGAAAAAATATCTTTTTCCCCCAACACGTGAAATTATCACTGCTGCTTTTTCATCATTCATGGTAGCATCAACAACACCATCAATTCGAAATGTTGACCAACAATAAGATGCTCCATCACGCTTGAATTCATTAAAACAATCTCTGATTTTACTAATCATGGCTTTATCAAGAATTGTATTCTTTGGTGTATTAGAAACTATATCGAGATTGAATTGAGCATCTTTCCAGTGTAATCTCTTGGACGTTTTTTTTGGTTTATCGAGATTAAATTTAGGATTAATTTTTAATAATCTCTTAAACTCTTTCATGTTTCCGTCTCTTGGACGTTTGAGATTAATTTTGTTACGTTTTTTGGGTTTATCGAGATTAAATTTAGGATTAATTTTTAATAATCTCTTAAACTCTTTCATGTTTCCGTCTCTTGGACGTTTGAGATTAATTTTGTTACGTTTTTTGGGTTTATCGAGATTAAATTTAGGATTAATTTTTAATAATCTCTTAAACTCTTTCATGTTTCCGTCTCTTGGACGTTTTGGACGTTTGTTACGTTTTTTGGGTTTATCGAGATTAAATTTAGGATTAATCTTCAATAATCTCTTAAACTCTTTCATGTTTCCGTCTATTGGACGTTTTTTGGGTCTATCGATATTAAATTTAGGATTAATCTTCAATAATCTCTTAAACTCCTTATCAGCATTGAATTCAGCATTTTTCGAAGGCGTTCTCCTTAATTCCCTCATGCTATAATTAAAACAAGCATTTAAATGAAGAATTTATATATAATGAATCACTGTAAGTGGCTTATGATTGGATCAATAACCCCGTGTAACAAATCATGCAGAAATGAGTTTTGTGGGTATCATATGCAAAGCTTTCGACGTGGAAGCCTTGGCCCGTTACCCTGCATACGATGTGGGGTTGGGGTTAGGGGAAAATCTCAGTTGTGTTTGAATTGCGGTGGAAAGCGATACAGGGAGTTGAAGCGTTATTATGATAAAAGAATAAAAAATGGACAATCAATCAGAAATTATGACCCTGATAAAGTCTCTGACCCTGACACTGTCAGCGACAACGTCCCTGACAAAATCATAAGAACTCCTCAAGACTACATTGAAAGATTTATCATTAAACCAAACAATGAATTAGACAAACAATAGTATTATGTATACGAATGAACCAAGAATTCAGACACCATCCCTTGATTACAAATTATGAAGCATCCAGTGATGGTGTTGTAAGACACTGTAGACTGAAGAAACCAGTTGGTTCTGTGAATAATCAAGGGTACTTGATGCTTACTGTTGGGAAGAAAACTTATCTCAATCATCGTTTTGCATTTGAATGCTTTTATGGATTGATCGAGGATGATTTTGTTATTGATCACAAGGATTCTAATCCAAAGAATAATTCTTTATCAAATCTGCAGGCTATCACACAAAGTGAGAATACCAAACGAGGGAAGACTGGAAAATGCAAAACGGTTGGGAAGAGACCTGTGAAATCTTTGAATACGATAACTAACGAAGAAAAAATATTTCAATCAATAACCAGCGCCGGTAGGCATTTCGATATTTGTGGACCCTCAGTACGAAGAGTTGCAGAGGGGATTTGTCGATCGGCTATTTCAAAAAGGACGGGACAAAAAGTTAAATTTAGTTACGTCTAATGCGTCATATTTTTCATTTAGAAATATATCATTATTATAGAATAATGAATTCTGAAAACATGAATAGCATTTTATCCGAGATTTCAAAATTGAAAAGTTGGGATATTGAACTATTAGATCGGTTAAATCCTGATCAAATCATGTCTGATTTTCAGGATATTGAATACGGAGTTAACAACAATAAATATATGCTACCAAAGAAGTATGCGCTCATCAAGAGAATTCAGAATTCTATTCGGGACTCTCTCGCATTTTCCAGTGACGTAAGTGTGTTCGTTCCGTTGTATACCATCGTAGAACGAATACGAAAAGAATTGGGGTACGAATACGAATTGAAAAAGGAGGTTAATTCTAAAATTAGAAACCTACGGGCGTTAATTCAAGAAAATGAACAATTTTGATTGACCATTTATCATTATTTGATTGTGACCGTCCCTCATAGAGATTTTAATTTTTTTTAGCATTTTTTGATTGATAATGTCAAAAACAGTGAAAATATTTCACACTGAATAAAAATTGATGGACGGTTCAGATTGATCAATAAAAACAACAATGTGGAAACGGCACATTACATTTTATTATTATATGAAAAAGTGCCGATTCCACACCGATCGTAGAGGCTGTTATAGGATGAAATAACGCTTCTATGATCGTGTTAGGTCGGATTGAAAAATTGTTTTACAATTGAAAAATTGTTTTTGATTTCAAATAATGGTCAATGAAGCATTAACAACCCGATTGGCTCGTGAACGACTGGATGCAATTAAGAGATTTGTACCAATTCGCGACTCTGTACGGAATAAACTGCAACAACGACAACAAGCGCAGACTGACTTTTCTGTGTCAAGTGAACAACTGTTTACTCCGATAACAAGTGCGACCAAAGATGTGAAAAAGTTAACTGAAGCAGCGATATACGGAGATATTCCTGAGCGAGAACGAGTAAAGAAGGCGCCGCTGCTTGATACGCTTGAAAAGATAGCAGCAGAGACCGGACAAACACGCGCAGGGATACAACAGTTATCCAGTGATATAAAAACTCAGCGCGAGTATGAACGATTAGCCGATATTGATGATTCTGCGCCTGAAACTCAAAGAGTTTCCACACCTGAACCACAACCTGTTGATGTCGTCACCCCAAGAGGTATTCCCTTTATAGACAAATTCACCGAAGAAGCTATAACAGAAATCAAACAACCTCAATTAATAAAACTCGAAGATTATGCGGACTTTGGCGTTTTCGCTGCCCAAAAACATTATTCAAGGAGAGAGTTTTTAAAAGACGAGTATAAAAAAAACACAATTAAACGAGACGACTGGGTAGATTGGTTATATAAAATAAACAAGGATATTACTGGTAATTTGAAAAAGGATACAATTGAGTACAGAACTTTTAAAGCAGGAGTTGATAGTTATGGTATACAAAAACAACAAGGTCGAGGCCGACAAAGGCAATTACTTGATGATAGTCAGGGCGCAACTGGTACAACTGAGGAAACAAGCGGAAAAGGATATTCGATTAAAAATCCAAAGGATTTCAACGCTGGAGTCTTTGACTCTACCATGACATGTCCTGGTAGTGTTCTCAGTGATATATCACGATTAGAAGTTCTCATCGGAGGAAAACGAATAAATAACTCACCGGAAATAATTAATGAAGCAGCTGATATCTGTAGACGATTATTTCAGGGTGGTATCATGGATATCAGCACATATCGAGATTTCATTGGCGAGTTAGTGGAAAGTGGGTATCATAGTGACTGAATTGAAAAGTCAATTGAAAAATTGTTTCTGATTTCAAATAATGATCATACACTACAATCATGATAAACCAACCCCCGTCTACGTAGTTAATTCACGGTTTCCAGTTTATAGAGCATACTACGGAGATGGTTTAGGTAATACCATTGCAGGGTTATTTGCGAGAATGGCTCCAAAAGTGATGCCGTTAGCTAAACAATTATCAATGAAAGCCATTGATGTTATTCGTGATAAGGGTATTGGTGCTGTTGGAGATCTTGCTGGAAAAGCGTTTTCAGCCGCGAAGAATAAAATAACATCATTAGTGAGACGAAAAAAGAAACCGTTACCGTCTACAGCGGAAATGCCTGCAAGTGTTAGTAAAATTATAAATAACGCAGTAGATGAAAAATTAGCGTCGATGGTGACTCCCTTGATAAATCAAGGGGACCAAAATAACATGATAGCAAACATGATAGCAGGAAGTGGCTTTAAAAAAACACGACGATGAAATGGAAAATCGCGATTTAGACTCTGATAAATAGAATAAAATGTTCAAAAGGTCACCTGATCCAGCATTTGATATGGATGCCCCAGTGCGTAAAGATGATTCTGTACGCGATTTTCAATTTTATTCTTATCACGCAGTACAACCAGATCTCCGATCGCGAATTGAACTTCAAGTTCATGATACCAGTAAATACTTCCTACCGTGTGAGGCATTTATTGAAATCGAAGGAGAACTTGTAACAAATGTTGCAGCTGATACCCCATATGCAGATAACGCAAATGTCCGAGTTGGTTTTGTTAATAACGGCATAATGGCGTTATTTGAAAGCGCTAGATATCTCATTGATGGAAAAGAAATTGAATCCATTGACCGTGAAGTTGATGTTGCAACAACAATAATCGGGTTAGCGAGATATTCTGATGATTATACAAGGTCGGCTGGTCCATCTATGATGTTTGCAAAGGATACCTCTGATAACGCTGATCACCTTCCATATATTAAAGTGTTAACAGCAAGAGATAATGCAGAAGCCGATCAACAGGAAGCAGCTAATCCAGAACGTCGAACTAGACCCGGAGCTGCGTTTGATATTCTCGGAGGCGTTAATGGTAATCTCAATTTAGGATTTGCAACACGTGTAGCAACGTTGCATGGGCAGCATCGACGATTTTCATGTGCGATTCCACTGCATCATATATTTGGATTCTGTAGAAACGTCCGAAAAGTTATTTATGGAGCGAAGCATACAGTAGCACTTGTACGAAAGGGTACTGATGATGATACAATCTGGCGTAATGCTGGGGTTGCTGCCGGTAAAGTTATTTTAACAAAACTATCATTATGGATGCCAGTGTTAACTCCATCAATCACAGAAGAACAGCGACTACTATCATTTATGGATCAAGGAGGAAAGTCGTTGTTGAGTTGGTTATCAGTGACCACAGATATTAAACAAGACAGTGTTGATGGTACATTCACATGGCACCTGGCATCAAAACAAGGGGTTTCAGCACCACGTCATATATTTGTAGCGTTACAGAATAATGCGCGAGTTGGTAATCAAGAACGAAGTCATATGATATTTGATCAGTTAGGTGTTAATGAAGTCTCGCTGAGAATAAACGGACAGCAGGAACCATCCGAGGATATACAACTTGATTACGGTCAAAATCATATTGCACGTGTCTATCATAACCTGTTGTCATTTATGGCACGTGATCTAAATGTGGATACTGGTTTGCAAATATCACAATTGGATTTTAAAAGCCTCTATCCGATTTATTACTTTTCACTGGAACATCTCGATTTGATGAGACAATCTGTCGTTGATATACACTTTAGAGCCCGTGTAGAGCGTCCGAGAGGTCCCCCAATTGGTGGGGTACCTCCTATCCTTATTCCGAATTATAGAGCGGTTGCTGTCATTCTCAGTGATAAATCAATGCTACTTGAAGGTGTTGGAGGAAGAATGAGAGTGGTAGATGCACCAGTGGAAAACATGTAAACGATTTAGAATCAATCAATTATGTATAATGTCATATAGTAATATTAGTGTTGCGTTAACTCCTGGTCAAATCAAAAAATTGCAATCGGAATCAGCTAAAAAATGTGGAACCACAATCACGTTGAAACCCAACCAAATGACTGGTGGTGCAAATAAACTATCGCTGACAACTCGTCAGGTGAAACATTTCAATGATGCACTAGTAGCAAAAAAGGGTGTCCAGATTACTCTCTCTGCGGCTGCTATCAAAAATATGATTAAAACAGGCGGTATATTTCCGTTGTTAGCTGCGATTCCAGCATTGATTGCAGCAGCAGCCCCAGCGGTGGCTAAAGCGGCAGCGTTAGGAGCCGTTGGTACTGCAGCAGGAATGGCACTAAAGAAGGCAACTGGGAAAGGATATAAAAAAAGTGAAAGGGTCTAAGACTACCAGGAACCCCGTATTCGTGGTACAGCGGAAAGGGTCTAAGACTAGGACCGGTTTATTAATTGGAGAGTCTATGATGGTTCCCATGTCCAATTTTGATTTACTAGATGCTGCTAAAAAACTCGCGATTAAAAACTTCAGAGGTGTCTTTATGAAAGATCAATTACCACATCAACCAAACAGTGTTGAAACCGGAATCATTAATTTAGATAACAGCACCGGACCTGGAACTCACTGGGTTGCATACGCTATTGATCCACGTGGGATTGTTTATTTCGATTCATATGGATTAGCCCCACCAAAAGAGTTTATGCGTTATATAAAAACCCTTCCAATGAAGACTTGGTATTCTACGCTACCAACACAACAAATGAATGACCCACCAATATGTGGCAGCGAAGTATTAAATGTCCTTGATGCTATTTCAGCATCTAGAAAACCACCACATGTTGCCGTGAATGAATACAATAGTAATCGCTTTTTAGAGAGAAGTGTATAAAATAATATGATCGATATTTGGGGAAGACCTCTGAAACCCAAACCCGATGACACTGCAACGGGTGATGTAAAAAAACTAATCAAAGATGAAATAGCTGAGACGTTGAATTTAGCAAGTGTTGACCCGAACGAAATAGTTGTATTTCAGGACAAACAGGGTAAATTGAAAAGCAGTGATGTGTCATTGAATGACATTTTGATACGGCAGCGCGACGCCGCTGGAAATTCTATTGCGCTATATTCCAACAGTGGACAACTTAAACCAGGCGCACTTGTGTCTACAATCACCGACGCGATTGCTACCCATGACAATAAGATTGCCGCCCACGACAACATGATTGCTACCCATGACAATAAGATTGCCGTCCACGACAACATGATTACCACCCAAGACAACAAGATTGCCGCCCAAGACAGCATGATTACCACCCAAGACAACAAGATTACCACCCACGGCCGTGAGCTGGATGATCATATACGAGGTTATAATAATTTTCGCAAAAATGTCGTACATAAATTCTTTGGAACCCCGCTTGTGGTTGGCATGACTCTAGCTGAAATTAAGGACTTGTTGAATTCATTCTTCGCTAACAAGGAAGCTGGAAGGATGATGACTGCTTCAGAAATCAAGGCAAATTATCTCGAGATTTTTAAACTAATAGAAGATCCTGAAAAGGTAAGGATTCCGCACAAGCGCATTAAAAATATCGTGTATACGGTCAAACATGGAATCGAGGATTGGATAAGAGACAAAGCTCCTAGAATTACCATCGATCTCTTGTGGGATGAGGGGGAAGTGAAGGTTGATGGTATATATAGGTTAACGTGGGCCTCTATCGATCAATTTAATATGATCATGAACAATAGAACCTACTCTGGTGGCGTCGCGACGTTAATTATCCAGACTGGCATAACACCAGAATTTCACTTCGTCGCGGTTGATAGCTCCACCATTAGATCAAAAATAGCCTGGTGCATAGAACTCGTAGATCATTTTTCCGGCTGAAGTACTAGCAATTCCCGCTAACGATGACAAATAATTGAAAACACTAGTAGTTTTAAAATAACAACAATGATTTCATCAACTCAATGTGGCTATGATCAGGTCAGAGAATTTCAAAATAGACTCAAAACCCTCGCCGAGGAGTATCAAATAAAAATAAAAAAATACCGACGAAGAATCACCGCAATTGATGTTATTGTGTACTCGGTGTCAAGCGTTCTCGCTGGCGCCGGAATAATACTTGCATCGGTTACAATGATTGCCCCGGTCGTAGTTCCAATTTGCATTTCTGCGGTGGCTACAATCGGGGGTATATCAACCGGGATAGCAAAAATGATATCATCATGCAGCCAGAGTAAACTGCAGAATTACTTAATTCAATTTCATATTGCATCAACCGCATACTCGCAATTATCATTGATGATATCATCGTCACTCGATAATACGATTATATCAGATAGTGAATTCTCAGCGATGGTCAGTATTTTTGATTCCGCGATATCGAAATTAGAGCGACAACATGAATATAATAACAATGACAACACCGATGGAATCAGAAAACACGAACCCGAAAACCAGAATGATCTCAATAACCTCAACCATACCAGATTGTGAGTTCTCAGTGATGGTCAGTATTTATGATTCCGCGGTGTCAAAATTAGAGCGACAACAACAGTATAGCAACGATGACGACACCGATGGAATTACTTCAACAAATAGTGGAGAACACGAACCCAGTACAAACAAGCATGATATCAATAACATCAACGGAACCCGAGTTTAGTGTGAATTTCCCTAGCCCAGTTCCCGTGAAGGAGATAGCACTAGCAAAACTACGAGTATACCACAGTTGGCCTAATATCAGATCAAAATCATTTGGTGGTCAACAACCGAATAATTCACTGGTGTTTGCGAATAAGAATAAAGATGACGGGACTCCAGACTGGAAAGTTGTTTCGATACCAACAGGGTCATACCAAATCGAACAAATCAATAATGAATTCGCGCGTAGAATAAAATCGATTACTGGAACAGAATCGAAAATCGCTATAACAGTTCATGAGCCGACGCTATCATCCGCAATTGAGATAAGCACAGAAGGATACGTCGTAGATATCTATCAGAGTTCTATTAGAACCGTACTAGGATGGCCTGAATTACCACCAGGGGGAAAAACCGTTGATTTACCAGAACCACAAAAAACTGATTATATCACCGACAGAATAAAACCTGATAATCCAATAAAAAGTTATCAAGATCACCAATTCACTACAGATTTTTTTGGTCTCGGATATAAACCAACTGGGAGAGAGAAGATTGGAGACGAAATAGAGGGACATCATTTTGTTGACGAACCTGAAATCATTAAAAATTTCACAGCAATGAATAATGATTTATCGCTGTTGTTAATATCTCTTAAATCCGGCTCTCTCACCCGAGATGAATTTATCAGCGTCGTAGAAACATGCAACAAAATTATCGACGATATGGAAACATTTAACCTAAAAATTATTCAGGATATATTAGATGACGATAATCCCTTATCGAGAACAGAATTTGCAAAACAATATAAAATCCCCGTCAAAGATATTCCGACATTCAAACTACCGGGATATAACGTACCGGAACTAAAAAAACTTCTCAGTGACACCATCGATGTTGGTTTTAAAATAATTCATGATGCATGGAAAAAAACAGCATCACAGGAAATAAAAATCCTCAAACATAATAATGATCCAGATGGTGGCGGTAGGCATATCGCTCCGTTCAACGTGAATATATCCTCAGTGATTGCGCTCAATTTAGTATGTGATGTTATCGAAGGAAGCTATCAAATTAATCTCGAACGATCAAATCAAGCTCAGCAAGGATATATTCTTTATTCGTTTGCACCAACAGCTCCTCCAGGATTTTTAATAATTGAGTCTCCGGTTAATGCTGTCTACATGCGATGCCATAATAATTCGTTAACGAGAATTAATTTCAAACTCACAGATCAGTCCAATAATCTAATTGATCTACAAGAAGAGGTGTTAGCGATTAGTCTGTTTGTGAAATCCTAAAGACTGGATCAAATCATTTATTATTTTTTGTTAACCTGTAGCAGCAGAGAGGGTGGATGACAACAAGTTGCGACCAAAATTAATTAAAAAATCGTAAAAGTCTCCGTTTTCATTTTTTTAGTTAAAATGAGATTTCGTAGGGAAGGCTCGTTAAGATTTCAATCAATTTTTTGTCTGAAAACGTTGTAGGGTTTGCCCCTGAGACATTTTTTTTGGTTAAAATGAGATCGTAGGAAGGCTCGTTTTAAGATTTCAATCAAAATTTTGTCTGAAAACGTTGTAGGGTTCACCCTCTCTGCTGCTACTCACCCGGGTATGTCGTAGATATCTATCAGAGTTCTATTAGAACCGTACTAGGTTGGCCTGAGCTACCACGTCAACGGGAACCCGTTAATATACCACCTGAACCGAAAATATCTGATTATATCACAGACAGGATAAAACCTGATAATCCAGTATAAAGCTATAGCGGTTACATCATGTTGGAGATTTTTACTGGGGTAATAAAAACTCTCGGTAATAGATATTATCTAATTCGAGAAAAGGAAATCTTTAAAAATTTCAAAGTGATGAATAATGATTTTTCACTGTTGTTAATATCTCTTAAATCCGGTACTCTCACCCAAGATGAATTTATCAGCGTCGTAGAAACATGTAACAAAATCATCGATGACATGGAAATATATCATTTAAAAATTATTCAAGAGGTATTAGGTGACAGTAATCCTATAACGAGAACAGAGTTTGCAACAAAGTTTAATATACGCATAGAAGATATTCCAACATTCAAACTACCCGGGTATAATATCTCAAAACTAAAAAAAACTTCTCAGAGACACCATCGATATTGGTTTTAAAATAATTTACGATGAGTGGAAAAAACAAAATCACCAGAAATAAAAATCCTGACACATAATAATGACCCAGAAGGTACCGGTAGGCATATCGCTCCGTTCAACGTGAATATATCCTCGGTGATAGCGCTCAATTTAGTATGTGATGTTATCGAAGGAAGCTATCAAATAAATCTCGAGCGATCAAATCAAGCTCAGCAGGGATATATTCTATATTCATTTGCACCAACAGCTCCTCCAGGATTTCTAATTATTGAGTCTCTGGTTAATCCAGTCTATATGCGGTGTCATAATAATTCATTAACGAGAATTAACTTCAAACTCACTGACCATTCAATAATCTAATTGATCTACAAGGTGAGCTTTAACAAATTAGTCTGTTTGTAAAGTCCTAAGAACTTTCATCGTAGCGATTTTCATTGTTACCCATAGCAGCAGAGGGCGGCGACCATGGCGTCTTCGAGGAATTTATAGAATCGACGCTTTTTTACGCTTTCAAGAAGGTTCCATTTGCAAGGAGACTTAAAACCCAAGAGGTTTTGAGAAACCCCTAATTTGACAAATAGGGCCTTAAAATCGTTAAGGCTCCATTTGGCAAAAGGAGACTTAAAATGTTTTGCTTAAAATCTACCCCAATTAGAGACGTCCGATTCGCCCCCTCTGCTGCTTAAGTAGTGAATCTATGTTGGGGATTGGACCGAGACAGGGAAATCACATTCAATAGTGTAATATTATTTGCCTCCCCACGAGGCTTGCCCGAGTGTGGAGACATAATGTAACCCCCACGACTGGGATTACCTTGTCTCGGTTCAAACACCAGTGTATATTTTGTTCTCACTCAATTTGTTTCTTTCAAAGTAAAAGGAACTCTTGACTAGTGTTCATGTTCCAATGTTTACATGTGGCGCATGAATACAAATATGTTAATGAGGGTTGTGGTGTGACCGTTGCATCCGAAGTACACAGTTTGTGCTCATAGCAAAAATATCAATATAAGACGTCGCATTGTAATGAGATATTATCACATTTAATATATGGATGTTACATGAAATTGACAATACATAATTAATATTTATTGCAAGAAATTTTTCTTTTCATTAGTTCTAATTTTGAGAAAATACCCCTCCCCCCTTAAAAGGACCTCCAGATATGTGGACCCTGGTGAATAAGCATGTGATAAATTTTCAAGTTCACGGATTCTTTGAAAATCTATGTTTCTGTCTTGGACTTGTGGCAAGTGCTGCAGTTAAATATGCGTAAGGATTAGTGAGTTGACTAATAAATAATTACTTCTGGCTGGTAATGGCATTATTTGTCTATATATAGTGCAGGTATATTTCTGATTCACCTGGGGTACAGTGGATAATCTGGACTGAGACGACTAGTCTAAGATTACTAGACTGAGAAACGAAACGTAAATGCAAAATAGCGAGAATTTCAAGTCTCTACGTGACACAGCGTTAAGGTAAAGTATTATAATGTGTCTAGGCCCGCCCTTTCATGCTCGCTTTATTAATGTGGTAAGAACCTCGCAGTCTATTCTCAGAAGAGAAAGAAAAAGTAGAGTAAGCTAATTAAAAGGGTCTTCAATTGACAAATTATGCTTAGAGAATACTGTAGTATCTTCGGCGAAGATATATTTTAATAGCTGTAAATATAAGCAGATGGTATTGTTATCCCTCTAGAAATGTAATTGCTGCGTTTCATGCGAAGTCCACTCTTTAGCAATGTATATATGTAATTGAACCAGATTAGATATGGCAGTCTCGTGAGAGTCCTCCGAATGTACAGTCTACTGCGGTCAAACTTCACCTTCCAAAGTGCAAAATAAAACTGCTTTTCTCTGTCCGTATGCTGAAGTAGCGTTCAAATTAGCCCTCAGACACTCCAAAATGACAATGTCTGAGAAAGACTATTTTTCTTTGCAACATCAATCGATCTATCAATTAATACATTTTTGTATAAATATAGTGGCATTTATAATGATAATTAAACTTTGATATATGTTTATCTTGCCAAATTGTATCCGCTTATTAGTCCATATACTTTCAGAATGTGAAAGTATTCAATCCTGACGTCGGTTTATCCTTATATATATATATATATATATATATATATATATATATATATATATATATATATATATATATATATATATATATATATATATATATATATATATATATATATATATATATATATATATATATATACACAAATCCTACCGTTAGTCGACAGCGTCTAAATTGCAACCTTTCGGCGACACAGTTGTATACTGAATACGTACGAGTGATAATATTGGATATATCGTTAATAATGTATATAATACTGAAAGGAATATGAAATAAGATGTCAATGTGGTAAAATAAAATAAATAACAGACATACAAATTTTGTCGCCTGTTTACTGTCGCCGAAAGGTAAAACGATGTACGCTCATGCATATAACCAAAGTTTGGGCGACCGGGTTCGAAAGGTTGATGTGTCGCCCAAAGGTTTAGTATATATCGCGCTCAGATATATTATATGTGTCACATAGCATAATTAGATACAATGTAGTTTCACTATTACGATTACCAGCGAGACGGAAATAAAGTGATCGCATAAGTTGAACGACTTAATATTTGGTTCTGTTGTCGGCATCCATAAAATAGTGGCTTATGTACTCACTTCACGTAATCACGTGACCGTATTAGTATACCTATTAAACTAGACTGGAATAACTAACCGTAATCCGGAATGGTGGTGCTTTAATTTGGATTGTATAAAGTTTTTAATAATGAAGATAAACGTGGTTATTTACATTTAGATCGATACAGTATATATTTTGTAAGAGAGATGATTGTTTTATTTGTAATTTTCAACTGAATATATTAAATTCATTCATTGTGTACATGAATTTCAAATGATTATATATACTTTTATTTTATGCAATTCTGCGAATTAATTGATGTTCTATTTAATATATTTGTTCATAATTCACTGGAGTCAATTATGAATGGGGTCACGGGTGTCCGAGGTGGTCAAAGGCGCACACCTTTTTAGATCATTGACATTAACCTCGGTAGTTCACCGGGTTCTTCTTCCACCACATATACTGGCCGCCTTGTAGAGTCAAACAAAATGGTGGTATACACATACACATACCAACCAACCAATTAAATCAAAAATGTTTTTGTCCCAATGTGGTCGATAGCCCTTGAAAACAATATGAGCAAGAAATTTGATGAGTATTTTCGTAATATTCGCTGTTTAATGGTAATTATATCCACATAACTAGAAGAGGAGAAATAGTTTGTCACTTTATAGAAATATCGCTTAATAATATAGCACCACAAAATATTATGTACATACTGACTGTATACGTTTAGCTTACATATACTTAGAATGCTTTTTAAATAGAGAAAGAAAAATAAATTATACCCACATATCACCCAGGTGTACAAGATTCGATTTAAAAAAAAAAAACACTTAAAAACACTTTCCAAAGTTGTGTGGCTTGGGTACGACCAAAGTATATTTACTATCTTTAAAAACTTTAATGATAAATGAATACTTTGTTAAAAAAATGACGAAAGTTGTTGACTTGTCTGACCGATAGTTTCACATGTGATCGTTACAATAGAATTCGTGTACCGTTGAGCTAACTGCTACAAAAATACAATATAATAACAAGTGTAAGTTTGAATTGTATTTACATCAGTTCGTTTACTGAATGCATACGTTTCAATGAATTGAAATACAGATTTTTATAATACAGTCAACACTGCAAAGAAATTCACGAAAAATCAATTATTCGACCGTTAATTAAGCTACGATTTACCACCAATTGAAGCTGGGTTAAATTTGGAAATGAAACACCTCAGTTGTTGAAGACGCTTAATACAAAGTCATAATTTCAGTACTATTTGAAACCTATGTGAATAGGCAACATTACAAGCTAATGGAAACGTTGGAGAGGGAGATTAAGAAGGAAATTAATCAATAACCAAAACATACTGTCAAGACAAACAAAACACAACGCGAGGAAGGCAAAGAGAATACAGTAATAAATATTTATTTTAAAAAAAACAAGAAGATTGAATAAAAGCGAGGAGTACGGAGCTTTCGAAGACTACAGATTAACTAACACAACATAAGGGCAGCAAAAGTATTAAATTAATATATTAAAGCAAGAGGGATGCACATATTAGAAGAAATAGGAAAATGAAATAGCAGGTAAATGCAGAATCTAAAACAGATAATGCTACCATAACTAAGCCGACACACATAATGGAAGAAATATCCAACTAATGGACAGTACACAAAATGTATCATGTATGTGATAGAAGAATACGCTGCGAATATACTATTTTCGCAAATCGCCTAGGACTCTAGGTCTCAATGCGAAAAACGTATATCAAATACTATAACTACAACTCCATCGAGGCAAATCACTTGGCTCTGCTGGCTTAACGACGGATTTGTATACTACTTTAAAATAAAATGAGGTAAGATAATATAATAATTCTTTATTTCAGACTACATTGTCCATACATCTAAATCAAAATATTAATATAAAGTAAAAACATTGTAAACATAAAAGAACATGTATATCATACCTACAAGTATACAAATACATCCACAGCAATTAACTGAGCCCTGCATTGTTATATATATCTTAATTCCAATATTAAAGAGAGTATATGTTAATATTCTATTATATAATGAAGTAACGTACAAGATTAAAGAATGGTTTGAAAGACTTGTATATATAGGTAAATGATATATAAAAGACCTAATGAGTTGGATATCGTTTTCGAGTTAAAATATAGACTATAAAATACTTAAGAAGATCATTGCTAACATAATTAAAACATGTATCGGAAACATAAGTAACATTATATTCCAAACAAATTTTAATCTTAAAAACAAAATAATTTTTGGGGAAACTAATGCAGAGAAGGGAGCGTTGATCTTACTGATCACGAAATGGCCTTTGACACAATAGAGCATTGTGACATGTATATAGTTTCTAATATGTGCACGATGAAATTTAATATAGAACATTCACTGAGATATGGTTTTCATTATGGATGATATTATATGTAATAGCAATAGAAGCCCTCATCATAAATGTACATAACAACAAAAATATAAAAAGAATTTAACTCCCCAACATCAGAAAGGAATTTAAAACTTTACTTATGATGCCTACCCCAAAAACATCTACAAAGAAGAATATATGGACTTTGGCAAAGCACAAGGATATAAATTCAATCATGCAAAACTGAAATACTCTGTATAGGTAACTGGCAATGGAACCACCCTGGATTCAAAGCGCAACTTGTAACGATAAACGTAAAAGCTCAAGGAGTGACTTGGGTGGGATAATCTTAGAGGTTAATAATTCAACACATTTTAGAAAAAATACAAACTAACTTACAATTATAATCACATGCAAATTTGAATATAATAGATCGAATACAGGTCACTCAGACATATGTATATTAAAAAATATAGTATAAGCTTAACTAGATATATGACAATATGATATATACTACTGACAAATAAATGATCATGCTCATATAGGTAGGGAAATTAAATTACCCCCGCAAAAAAATATTAACGTGAAAAAGATGGTGTTTGGAGATGTATCATTTTTAAGATTTAATAAAATATACCAGTATGCTCCTCTGTGTAAAACATGACTTACATACACAAAAAATGCAGTATTGAACTGCAAAACATATGACGAAGAGAGAACATGTTTAACTGCAAAAATTATAACTCATTATGTCACCTTTCAGATAGCGATCCTACTACACGTGACGGATATAAAGAGCTGTGCAAAAAAATATAATCGCATTATACATGCCATGATTAGATGTGGTAGAACATCTGATCTCACTTGGAACAAGAAAAACAAACATAGTGGTAGAAACCTTGGTAAATCGTATACGTAGACAGTATTGAATGTGTTACGCCAATGCTATTGGCTTGCGCAAGGTAGTACTGGTCATTTTGGAATTTCTAAGAGTGGCATAACAACAGAGGGGCCAGATCAGATCAAGTATCGGGGAGAGAGATCAAATATTTAAAAAGAGCTCTGACCTTCCTCCAAAGGGAACCAATACAAAAGTCTATGCGTATACTGGCACAGTTTGCATAATAGCCAATAAACGTGGGCAAGAAGAATAAATGATGATAAAATGACAATTAAGTCACTTTACATTTTTATGTGCTTACGTGTATTTGTTTTTTTTTATCGTGAGGCGATAGGTTGGGATTCCACTCAATATGGCATTACAGTGTCAACACTACAAAACACAAATCATTAACGAGAACAAAAAACTAACACCTGCGAGTTTAAACGATCAACACAAAACTTTCATTTCAAAATTATTGTTTTCTCGTAGAAGACTTTAGGAGTGGAATAGAGTAGGGCCAATGTGATTGGAGCATGTTAAGAAGTGGTCCGATAAATCAATCCCATAAATCTATATTGATACTTATGGATGATGTGTCAGTTTGAGGTCAACTGTTCACTAAAAACAATGCAATTTTTCTGCATTCAAATCATTCCGGAACAATCCTGCCTACACTTTAGGCACATACCGGTAATTAGTAGCAGTCATACCTAGAGCGATATTCAAAGTGGCTACAAGACAGAGGATTGTTCTTTGGAAAAATAGAGCGGGTGTAAGCATGATGAGACGTCTGCAGTTTTATATATGAAATGGTTCCAGCATAATACCTGGTAACCAGCGTCATCCTGAGATGACTTTATCGAATGGACGTCTATAAAACGAAATCGACTGCATTTGGTTCTGACAGTCAATAAGCTAAAAAGTTAGAGTATCCTCTCTCTAACTGAGCAATTTAACCTGATATTTCACTGAGATTTGCTAACGCCTGATGAATGATAATTTAAGTCGATCAAAGCATCATTGATAACTACCCGGACATGAGGTCGCTACTGAGTTCAACATCATGTCTAATAAACATAATTTTGGATGGTTTTAAAAGCTCACATGTAATACGACCATCATTTAAATTTTGTTATTCCTTCTTGTTTGTAAGCGTTTGTAATTTTACTATTTCTCAATAAAGTAAACTATTTAAAGTTGAATAAGTTTTTTTAAACTATAAATAACAGCAACATGGTCACGCGTACCCACGTGATTGTGTTTATATTTAAATTGCTCGACGTATTTGTGACATAATAAGGTCATCTTAAAAACAAATTAAAATGTCACATTTAAATCCTATACTATATTGATAAATATTTCACATGGACCGAATCAGCTATGATATTTGGAGGATCAGCCAAAATTCTGTATCGAATCAAGATGGTGCAAGTTTGAAAGTAATTACGACATTAATGAATAATGTTAGAATAATAGATGAAGTTTAAATCTAACATTTTGTTTTTTAAAAACATGGTTCCTCGTTATGTTCCGGTTTTTGTTTTGTTATAAATCTAACGAGTTTATTTTGACACAGACTATCAATTATAAATGACTTATTTTTCTTATATCGACATTACATAAACAAGACGAAATGCAGAACAGGAAGGAAGGGGTTATTATTATACAACGAAAATGGTCTTGAATGTTAGTGTGGAAGAAAAATACACATTCATCTGATACAGTTATATACAAATTAAAGGTACATAATAAACTGATGTCGGAAACAATAATGAAACTGCGTATATATGTATGTAATGTTAAATGAAAATGAGAGTAAATCAACTGAGGATTGTTCCAGTACCAATATTAATATAATTTTGCAATAGAAATATCACACCGATAAAATGTAAGGATTTCAAAACGAATAATTGTTTCCTACCAGCATTGAAACATTTTGCCGTATAACTGTCAGAGATGAAAACTGATGGAAAACAACGACAATATTTCCCATATTATTTCGTACCAAGCGTAGGATCTTCTAAGAGAAATATAAAATTTCATATAAAAAACACTATTCGGATACGCGCTGAACATATTCAATCAAGGAAAAGGTATGCAACCATCTACACCCAAATATACAAGTCTAGCCATGCAACTGAAGTTGATGCTACCATACATGGAGTAGAGTGGTGCATTTCTGACGTGAAATCATGGATGACATGTAACAAGCTGCAAACGAATGATGGTAAAACTGAGGCTATTCTGATCACAACATAAAGACTTTCTCATTCACATCCTTTACCTCAGACAATAAATATCAACAACCCCAACATTAAATTCTCACAGTCAATACGAAACCTAGGCGTTACTCTAGACAGTACTCTCACATTGCACCAACATGTCATCAACATATGCAAGTCTGCATATCTTGAACTCGGACGCATCAGTTCCATTCGCAAATATCTTTCAGTTGATGCTACTAAAACACGTGTGTTCATTAGTACTTTCAATACTGGACTATTGTAACTCAATTCTGCCTGGTTCGTCACAATATCCACTCCAGACATTTCAAAAAGTTCAAAACACATCTGCTCGGATCATCTTTAGAGTACCTAGATCAGAGCACACCTCACTAATGCTCTGTACCCTAAACTATATATGAATTCGATACAGAATCAAACACAAAATTTGTTCTCTGTGCTATGTTTCACAGACAGAATCCAGTCCAACATACCTATCCGGCCTCACCCATGTGTATACACTAGCAAGATACTTACGCTCTTCTCTTCTGACAATTGTATACTCATAGTTCCCACTATGAAAACGAAGTCATATTGACAAGGTTCTTTCGCATACAGAGCCCTGCGATGTGGAACGAATTGCCCATCGAAATTAGACGCAAAGACGCAGCGTGCTTTTTAAGAGTGCTCTTAAAACTCACCTTTCTCGACAAC
This sequence comes from Unio pictorum, assembly GCA_030141615.1. Classification (NCBI taxonomy): domain Eukaryota; kingdom Metazoa; phylum Mollusca; class Bivalvia; order Unionida; family Unionidae; genus Unio; species Unio pictorum. The sequence goes on along the minus strand of JARLTB010000034.1, from coordinate 11,539,787 downwards.
AGGACCAAACTGTGAGACCTAATAATGTTTTGTATCTTATATGTTTTCAGCATGTTGTTTTGTTTTCTAATTTCATGGTTTTTGTTATTTTTTTTTCTGTAGTGTAGTCATATCATTATAGATGTTGTAAAGCGCTTGAAGCTTCTAAAGATTAGGCGCTATACAAAGTCCTCATTGTTATTATTATTATTATTATTATTATTATTATTATTATCATTATTATTATTATTATTATTATTATTATTATTATTATTTGACAAGCGGAACCCTCTCCAAAAATGACTGTGACGACTTAATAGTACATTTGATACAATAATTACATTTATTTGCACATCAATGACTTTAAATATGTTGCGCACGGCACATATATATAAATTTGGTCAAAATAGGTTAACGACAAAAAAAATGTTTATGTCCGAGATAAACACGATGATGACTCCTGCTTTGTGCATTTTTAAACAAGTGTTCTGTTATGTTAGTAGATATCTGATGAAAAGTAGAATCTCAGCAAATTGACAATAGTTTGATATCCCTGCATATGAACTTAGAGAAATTTACCAAAATATCCAGCAAGAAATATACACTTTGACATGATGGCATTAGCAAAATTACGTTGGAATGACAAACATAATAGAATTCGGATATAGGTGCAGCATATAATCTAGAGAAAAATTTCAACAATGCACCGACACTAAGGTATTCAATTTTGAACATATCTCACAAATGAAAAATTCTTATTTGTTTTTCTTTTGTTTTCCGGGGATGACATCGTTTCAGTTTCCCGTCCGAAACCATGTTGAGTTGCATAGATTTGGAATTTCCTTTCTTGTACAGGATATATATTTAAGAGTGTACACAAAAAAATAATCACGAAAATGTAAGTAGCTACGATGTAAAAACGATGTTGTTTTTTGTATATATAAGAAGCTTGTCTTTGAAAACGTTTGTGAGTAATAATTTCACTACTATACATCGAATGTTGCGGAAAATTTAAAAGTAAATTTCGCTTTACAAGCTAACAATATGTAATGAAAAAAGTTTCTTTTATTTAACAAACCATTTTATAAGCTCATTAAAACAAAATATTCGTGAACAAAGAGCCTTTTCCTCCATTTCAAATTGCTCATTTACACAAAATACGTATGTTAATTTACTTTTGTTTTGTTAGAACTATGTTTAGATTCCTAATGTGATGTTTGCATATAAATGTGGTTATATTGCTTTCAATTCAATCTGTGCTGAGTAGACTTTTCCTGCAGAGAAAGATGAAAGCGCTCATAAAGGTGGCTTAGAATTTAAAAGATAAAGTATTACGCTATAGTGGGTATTTAAAAAGGACCGTAATTACCTTATTTCGATGTATGATTGATGGGTGTAATATGGGTTATAGAATAAATAAATCCACAGAACTGTCAAAACCATTAGGAAACTATTATGAAACTATTAGTCATTCATTTGTTCATTTTCAGTGAAATACAAAAAATACAATTTTGAAGTAATTTGATCGCTCGTATGTATGTATGTATGAATGTATATATGAATGTATGTATGTATGTATGTATGTATGTATGTATGTATGTATGTATGTATGTATGTATGTATGTATGTATGTATGTATGTATGTATGTATGTATGTAATTATCTTTTCCTTAATTTATCAGGATTTTTCACATCTAATATGACAAAGGCTTTTGGCTAGAAAACCAAGGAGGGACATATATATATATATATATATATATATATATATATATATATATATATATATATATATATATATATATATATATATATATGATAGCATTCGTCACGAACACTATTGTCATTTTTAACTAACCCATATTTTGTCGTTTTCCTGCTTTCCTGTCTTAGTGGAAAATTATATTTCAGCTATGAAGTGGTTTTCATTTTTGTTATCATTGTAGAAACCGTTTGTTAATTCAAAGTAACTGAATAAACTTTAAGGACGTCATGAAATCATATATATATTTAATAAAATTGTTTATCAACGATTTATACCTTTGTTATGTTGACATGTGATAAATCTACATGCAAGTTACAAAAGAAACAATAATTACTTACATAATATGGCTCGTATTCTTATTTAATCGTGTATTATTGATTGAAAGTTTTGATTTGTGTTATCACTGTAGAAAGCATTTGTTAATTCACTGTAACTGAATCAACTTTAACGAAATCAAGAATCACATATATATTCAATAACAATTTACTCCTTTGTTATTTTGACACTTTGTAAATCTGCATGCAAGTGACAATAGAAACAAATAAT
>JARLTB010000034.1:11397500-11527500 GCA_030141615.1 Unio pictorum | reverse complement strand
TTATACACATACAAACGCACACAAAAAACACACATTCGTTCTAAATTCAACAGCCAGGTCGAACAATGAGCACACTAAGCACGTAGAAGAGAAAATAAACAGATATTCTAAAACTAATGTTACGTTAAATAGGATCGAGCTTTCATTTGGATTTAAATCGTTATACTCATTAACTAATGCAAGTCTTGCTTTTGAACGTACTTTTCGAAATAAATTCTTGTCTATAACTTTTCCTATAAAATATTATCTAGAGAGAGAGAGAGAGAGAGAGAGAAAGAGAGAGAGAGAGAGAGAGAGAGAGAGAGACAGAGAGAGAGAGAGAAAGAGAGAGAGAGAGATTTAATTTTTCTCTTATTATTATTCGAACCTAGGTCTGCCCATTACGATTCCAATCATATTGCATGCATTTAACAACAACCCCACATGCACAATTTACGTGTAGAATAATTATAGAGTGCCGTAACGCACACACCCTCAGTTTTCAGAGAGGGGGAATTAAAGGTATCAAAAATGCATGGAAATACGTTTTATACTTACACCCTGTCACTTCCTATCATCGCGCGACCAAAACGGCACACTCCGCTCTGCTTGTTCTTTGTCTGTCTGTATCTATCTCTCTACATACATACATCATCTATCTATCTATCTATCTATCTATCTATCTATCTATCTATCTATCTATCTATCTATCTATCTATCTGTCTATCTGTCTGTCTGTCTGTCTGTCTGTCTGTCTGTCTGCCTGACTGTCTGTCTGTCTGTCTGTCTATTAATCCCCCAGCCACCCACTGTCTATATATGACTATCTATATTGTAATAATGTAATGGTTAAAAGTGGTTTTATATAATTCTATTTTATTTCAGATTGTTGGTAAGTTGTAGCATCTATTAATCTCATCCGTCCTAACATCGATATGTCTTATCCATCACTAACGTGTAATTCTTACGAAATAACACTTTACTTTTTCATAAACATAAATCCTTTAGAATTCATTTCAATTGACATATTGACTCAAAATTAACTGTTGAAAACAGTTAATTTTAGTCAGTAGTAATTTTCTCTGGTAGAAATGTTTGAAGATATCTTTCCATTCGGTTTTTTTGTACCGTTCTATCCGTTCATGGGATGTGTTTACTTCATATTTAATCCTCCTTCGAAAAATAAAGACGTTCGTAATCTAATATCTAGGCGTCAGGTTAGAGCGGCTTGACCTTGTAATATCACCTTGAAAAACACGTCCTACATAATATACGTATATTATCATCATTTGCGAGATTTTTTTAAGAATGAACAGCACAATCTGCATAGGATTAATGCAGTTAAAAATCAAATCCATAATCGGAGATTGAAATGCGTATCGTTTGCATATGGTTCAGTATAATACATTATTTATGACATGCCTTTTCTATGAAGAGATACTAAGCCGAATCACCTGGTACAAGTGTCTATGCAATTTGAAATGACACATAGGTGAGACAAATGATGAGTCGGATATATGGGAGAGATTCAGCATTAGAATCGTGTAATTATTGACCTGTATCATTATTAAATATGGAACATTATATTACTTCCAATTCCATTTTCAGTCATATAAATTAGATGAACAGTATGTGTGTGTGTTTGTGTGTGATGATGTTTTTGTTTCTCACTTAGCTTTAACGAGTGTTCAGTCATCGCTAAGATGACAACAGTGTTTGAAACACTTAAGTATTTACCAGGGCAGGCACTGTTATGCCAACATTCTCCAACCCGATTAAGTCTGTCAATGGGAAATATTTACTCACACACTCTCTTTTATTTCAACATTTATGTACACCAAATAATCTGTACCAGTTGGATTCAAGGACAAGTTTAAACCTACGTTCTATATATTTTGAGGATAGATTTTAATAGTTGCTTTTGACGACTGTGTGGCATACTTGACATTATGATGAAAATATTAAATGCAATACTAAAATGTTCCACACACTTACACGTGACACACTATATAGAAACAAAGGCAAATCCAATGCTGAATTGATTCATAAGTCTACCATGCAATTGTTGTGATAGGGAAGGTGTAATAAGAACAAATGTATTTAAGGGGAAAAATAGCGTTTATAGAGAATGTCAAACGTGGTCCGACAGTTTGTTGGGACCAAGGAACAGTAAAATTGATATCTAAAATTCATGTCATACATCTTCAACCCAACAACACAATCTAATTAAATTCAATCAACAATAGGAATTGTATATAGACACAATGATATACACTTGCAGGCATTCTATCCAATACATGAGAGAAGGGGATAAATGAAGTTTTAAGATTCAGTCAACAATATTGACATGTACAAACAAACACATATTCACAAACACATGCACACACATAAAGTGTTTGACAGAGATAAGTATATGATCTCTCTTCTAGAGATGAATGTAACCATGTAAATGATCGTTATTGTTTGGAAATTGAATGGAATGTTTCACTTTTAATACTTACATGAGGTTGGATTTTTATTTGGAGGCACATTGTTGTTTTTAGGGGATGATATGTTGAGTTCCTGCACAGGGCTATACTTGGAGGTCCTGAAGAAGGATTTGTAGGACAAGATGGACAGCTGAGCACAACAAAAGATCCTCCAGCCTCCTTCATCCTTACAATCTCCTCAATGGGCAGCACGTAAATCACAGCCAGATACAAGCATAACTTGGCGTGACTTTGGACAGATCACTGACAATCTTCAACCACCTGAGGAACACTGTAGCAACACCGATCGCTCGAAACAACTTAATCCGCAAAACGGACTGGCTCAAACAAGGGTGCTAATGCCCAGACATTCAAACCATCAGCACTTGCCATCTGTTATTCGATAGCCATGTATTGATGTTTTGTTTGTGTTCGATTGCTCCATACCAAATTGACTGGTTTTAAGGTGAACACTACAATGAACCTAATACACACACAGACACACACACACACACACACACACACACACACACACACACTACTCTATTACCATTGCTGATGGTACTCAGCAACAGTCATCCTCCACATTTGCGTCAGGCAGCCACCGCAACCTTATTGTTTAGAGTCTATGATAGTGTAAAACGTCCATTATATCTCGACTTCACATCCAACAGTCCCCATGGATCCGATGTAACCAATCTTGATAGGCCCATTGACACAGGATATGACAGCTATTTCGGCATGGAGTGATAAATAGTCTTCACAAGATGTTGTAAACCACTACATCGTAGATGAGCCATTTGTTTGGTCTCCTGGTTTCAAAATAATATGACATATGTAGACCCCGATATTGGGACATGACAGGGATATTGTGCAGTCAACTTTGTATGATGGGATCATGCTACTGAGTTTTCCTGTATATGTCGAAATCTACATTCCATGACACACACTCTGAATATCTGCCTACTGACAAAGTTACCCGGTGGACTGCATGCTCTGCACCTTGCTGATGATAGGTGTTGTTAAATGGCTGAACATGCACTGCAGAAGATAAATACAATACGTATTGGTAAAACAATATTTATTCGTGGGGTTATTGTGAATTCATTCAAAGACATTCTTGATTATATATTTGTGCCTCATGAAGACTTTAGTACACAAAACCATTCAAGATAATTTATACATCATAATTTGATGTTAAATCACTATACCTTTGAACCTGGGATAGATGTCTTATGATTCTTTGGGATGTAATACCGATTACTGTAAATTTCTCTTAAATGATCAATTTGTAAATTAAAGTAAAAACTGTATTTGTTCATGTTAATACATGTGTCTTAAATACTGCCCGTAGACCATTTGAGGTTACTTACAGATCAACGTCCGTCAGATGAAGATTCCACGTTTGATCGTCTTCACTGATTTCAAATATAATTGTTTCAAAGCTTGTGAATTAGAAACACTAATCTTTACTCTATTCAATGGAAAATAAAGTATGGTATGATAGGAATACATAGGTATGGAATATTTAGCAGAATGAGAATAGTTCTCTTGTAAATACCTCAAGGTCTCCTACCGCTAAACTAAATTTTGCTTTTACAATTCAAAAAGAAACTAATTGATAATTCAAGGTCTCTCAGGGCAAACCAAAGGTTGCTTTTACAATCAAAAGAAACTAACTGAATTGCGTTACATTATTAAGACTCATCGACACCATCGCAAATTTTGAAATAAACAACTATGTGATACAAATATGATACTGAAATATTATTAAGTACGTATTATTAAGAATTTTTGAGCTACCTGTATTATTCGCTTGGAAACTCTTTTATCGACAATTAATGTAGGCAAAAATGCGCATTCCATTTATTCCTTTGCATGTTTAGTACACATGGTTCGGCACAAAAGATCCGATCAAGGCTATCTCTGAAATGCCATTGCCGTTTATTTGTGTTGAAAACAACAAAATACGAGGAAAAAATATACCTTTGCATATTTGTTATGAAGTTTTCTCTGTATTGCCGGTGTCTTAGAGCAGCAGAGGGGGTGAACAGACCAACTTTTTAAGCAAAAATAAGGCTTCTACCGAAACCGAAATTAATAGAGGGGGCGAACAGCCAAACTTTTCAAGCAAAAATAAGGCTTCTACCGAAACCGAAATTATTCAGAGAGGGTGAACAGACCAACTTTTTAAGCAAAAATAAAGCTTCTACGGAAACCAACTTTTCAAGCAAAAATAAGGCTTCTACGGAAACCGAAACTATTTCACAATAAGGCTGCGTTGAAAATCTTCGATGCGCTAACTGATACGATGATGAAACAGCAATTGAAAATCGTCGATTTTTATTTATATAAAATGTCAAACATCGGAGAGGCACAAATAACTAGATTAACTCGAGAACGGTTGGCCGCGATTAAGAAATTTCTCCCGGTGAGAGATTCTTTCAGAGATAATTTGCAAGCGCGTCAACAATGAAGCCTTATTTTGTGATAACAACTATTAAAATTACTATCAACGATGCAACGAATATGTCGTCGGTGACATTGAAATTTGAATTAAATTAAGAAAAATATATAATTATAACAATAATGCATTTCGCCGACGAAGATTTTTTCCACGACAACGTAGAAAAACTAGCAAACGAACTCGATCGATTAAAAAAATATCACGACAATGAAACATTTACATCTGATTATCTTCAACCGGAATATAAAAAATTATTATTGGCACGAGCAAAACAATTTTCCACATATAAATCACAATATCGTATCGTAAAAATATTGTTCCGAGAACGAAATAAAATTCTTTTCACGTTGAAAGATTCTAATCCTGAAGCGCTAAATGAGTTTAAAAGTGTCATCGCTGTTAACAACGATGTTAAAAAAAATCGGTGATATATTTAACAGAGAAAACGCAATTAATAATTTTATTCGCGGTTACGATGAATCGTTGAAAATTGCACATATTGAAGAAAATTTTAATACGCAGTGAGTGATCAATTCCATTATATGAATTGAAAAATCTGTAGTATTTGTTCTGTGAAAAAAACAATAATTATGTTTTTTTATGATTTTTTTTCAATTACATGATAAATTCAATCGGGTTAGTTAGCTATAGATGCGGTCTAATCCAATTCGATATCGTGTCCGAGGATCGTGTATACTTATCGTTACAAATCCATGTGGGGTTGCTCTAGCGCCGGTAAAGAAATTTTGAAATCGATTATAGTCCATGTCGGGACACCAGGTTTGCCAAATATTTCTAAGAGTATGAGTATCAACTCCGTTAAACACGCATAACAAATTGCAGTTGTCTCTGATCACTTTTGGTATTTGTGTATAACGTTGGGTTACATATATCACGTCAGAGTTTTTATGACGTCCTCGGGAAAATATCCTAGCAGGATTCTTTTGTTGGTCCAACATAACATCATCGTACACAACTAGATTATTAACGCCCACGTCCAAGTCTTCCACGGATGGCGCTTCATCAATATCTGTGATAAATTCAATTACGTTACCCCCGTAAGCTTCTGAAGCAGTTTCGTTATAATCTTTTAACACCTGATAACAATGTTGATCGTCTACGCTAGGAGCAATCAAATATAATTTGTCCCAGGTTAAATACTTCATTATCATCGTAAGCAACAATTGTGTCTTACCACTTCCAGAGGGTCCAATAATTATCATTCTGATTGAGTTTGGTAACATCGGATGATGTTTTACTGGTTGTTGTTTCTTCAACGCGGAGAAATCGATCACTTCCATTTGTTGATATAACATAAATATATTATGGATCTATATTGTGTTAAATGTAGAGCGCGTACACCGACAATTGACCCAACGACTGTTACCACAAAAAATAACAGAAGCGCGGTCACCGGCAAGTGTGAAATATGCGGTACAAAAAAATATCGATTTGTAAAAAAAAAAGCGGAGGTGATATTGCCGCCAAGTTAACATCACTCCCAGGGTTACCATGGCCAAAATATCCAGGTGAAAAACATCTTCCCGGTTATAATTATTGCGGACCAGGAACACGATTAGACATAAGACTTGACAGCGTTGATAATCCTAATCTTGGAGAAAATCCTATAAACGCTATCGATGAAGCATGTCGTATACATGATATAGCGTATCGAAGTAACGATCTACAACAGCGTCATCTCGCGGATGTAGTATTGATTCACGCGTTGAATGCTATTCCTGATAAATCTTTCAAAGAAAAATTGGCTTCGTGGTTGGTAAAATCAGCTATGAAAGGTAAATTAATATTTGGTGCGGGTAATTAATAACAACATGGAATCTATTTACTATTCTCCGAGAGGATACTGGAGAGGTAAGGCAGCAATAAGTAAACTCGCTAGCGCTGCAGCGGTGAAAAAAAACTACAGCGGCGGATTGGTTATCCAAACAGGCGATATGGCAAATTTATCTACCACCACCTAAACAAATTAATTACTCGCATTTTGATGTGACAGTTCCTAATGAAGTTCATCAAGCTGATATATTATTTCTGCCGCATGATCGCGGTTACAAATACGCGTTAACCGTAGTTGATATTGCGAGTCGATATAAACAAGCAGAACCGCTAAGGACAAAATCATCAACTGAAGTGGCTTCTGCATTTGAAAAGATTTATCGAAGAGGTCCACTACGCTGGCCAAATCTATTACAAGTTGATCCTGGCAAGGAGTTTCAAGGCGCTGTTTTACCAATGATGAAACATCATAATGTTGCCATCAGACGAGGACACACTGCGTTACATCGCGACCAGGCAATTGTTGAACGATTTAATTGGACTCCTGCTGAGCGGTTATGTGGATATCAATACGCGAAAGAATTTATCCAACATGAACGATCTCGTGAATGGGTTAAGAGATTACCAGGTGTAGTTACCGCAATCAATAATGAGATTACTAGAACAATTAACATGAAACCTGTCAACGCGATTAAAAAAGCGTCTATACCAAAAATGGAAATCCAAGGAATTTCACAAACAGATTTTCGAGAACAGATTCTTGGTAGTAATGCCACTGTAAGGTACTTATACGAACCAGGAGAGCTTGAGGGTGGTAAAAAAAGAGCTACTGATCCTATTTGGAGCGTCACTACGCATAAGATATCCGGTATAACACGATCTACTGGTGGAAACGCTAGCGTTTCTAGACCAGCAATCTATAAACTGGATTCAACTGCTCCTCAACGAGGATTTACTCGACAACAACTACAGGTAATCCCCGAGGATACTCAATTACCACCGCGTGGTCTTAACTAGCACCTCTTCGTCTGTTACACTCAAGACAAGTCAGCATCACATTATCGTTTGTATGACCTACGCTGCTATTTTTTCTGTCTACGGTAAATTGGTGAGGATCTTTCTTCGACCAACTCCAACGCATTATACAATTGCAACTCGCGCAGTGATTATTCTGTTGTTGCTTCAGCGTAATTATTAATTCAGCATCAATGTTAAATTTTCTATTATTTTTTTTATCCTGTTGTTTATAACCAGAGAGTTTTTTTCTGATTATGTCCTTGATATCATCGGCGCTGATTGAAGTGTCATTATCGTTAGGATTTTCAAGGACAATTCTTCGAAGTTGATTTATTCTTCGTACTCGAGACACTGCAAGATAAACTAAATTAGACCACTCAATGCGATTATCTACTATCCAAACAATTGTGTCTGTGATAGTTAATCCTTGTGAAGAGTGTATTGTCGCTGCGTAACCTAACGTCCACAGGGATTTATCAGCAGAACTCTTTGAGTTCCCCAATGCATCTTCGACGACGCTGATATCAACCAGCACAATATCATTTAACACTAAATTCTGCTTTTGTTGTTGTCCAGGAATGTCAACTTCGATATTCTGCTTTCGTGTATCCTTGGGTCTATAACACAACGGCACTGGAAGTGTTGCAAATTTACGTTTATGTAATTCAAATAGTTTCATCTGAAGTTTATCTCTGACTATTTTTCTACTTGCGATTATTAAATCGTCTGGTTTCCATGTTTCCCAAAAATCATTCATGGGAGTTTCTGAAATTATTTCACGCGCTATTTCACATTGGATTCTATCCGGTTGTAATCTGATTAGTTGTTTAAACTCGCGTAATTGTTCATCTAACGATCTATGGTCGGTATTAATCTCTTCGTAATAATCAACGTGTTCTTTGAGCCAATTATGTGGAGATGCACCGATAAATGGTGGTGGTTGGCCTTGATCTCCACACATAATAATTTTTGTATTTTTCGTTGACAGCCATTCAAGAAACGTTTTTAGTACCTGTAACGGTACCGTACAAATTTCATCCCAGATTATCACCGGTGGAATGTATTTATTTCCCATTCGCTCAGGGGTCCACTGATCTCCCTTCCATCGAAAGAAACTGTGATAAGTACAAGCATTTACCCCACGCTGTATCATCTCTCTTGCAAGTCTATGAGTTGGTGTTAGCACAATCATATTTGTGAAATTTGTAGACTTTTCCTTAGGGGTTTCCGTAGAATCCACCCCTAAGATTTGTTGTATGATTTCTTGATCATCTGTAAGTTTTTCAATTGGTTTTCTTTTCCTATGAAATAAATTGATCACTCGTGTTGTCTTTCCTGATCCTCCACAACCATTCAAATAAACGATTTTATATCGCGTAACAGGATCTGATATCGGTGGTGCATTAGAAAATTCGGATTGAATCTCAGAGAGATTTTTGTTGCTTTTCAAGTATTTATCGTTGTTTGTAACATCTGCCGATTCACAATACTCATGTAGCTTCTCCTTTTTAAATCGCCAATATCCCCACGCTTCCTCCGGGGATGTGAATTTAGCTACATCTGATTTGTATTTCTCGTGTATATACATTGAATCAGTAGCTACTCTAACCGCGGTATTAGGAAATCTATTTATCATCGAAAATAGATTAATAGTAGAATAACTGAGCATAGATGATCTTAAATGTTTATACTGACAACTATATCCATCAAAGTAGGTAACAACTGTACCCAATTTCTCACCATTGGATAGAAAGGCATCTTTACGAGATACAAGTTTTCCATGTTTTATTAAATCCGCTATGATAAAATCGTATTCAGCGCTATGATCAACCGCGAAGAATATTTTGCATTGTCATATCTTCCACCTTGAGTAAACTTACCGATTATTCTTCGTCCAAAATCTTTTGCTTGTCCATTTTCAATTTCAAATAACTTCCTAGACCAATCCATGATTTGTTGTTCATTGAAATTGGAAGAATTTCCATCCGGAAACTGTTTTCGTTGTTCGCGTATTATTTCATCTAAATCTGGTTTTGGTAGCCAAACTTCTTTCTGAGCTCGATAGCATATAATTGCTTCACCGACAATCAACGATATCAGCATGCCACTATCAATCATGTATCGTAGTAACACTATTGGCATCCAGTGTTTTTCAGCCATATGTCTACCAATCCAAACATAACTACATGGATGTAATCCTGACGCTAATTCAAAAGATACCACACAAGCGAATCCGGTTAAGTCAAAATCAGGCAAACGACCATTAATCGCAACACGAGTCATTTCATGTGTGGGGTGTCCAAATCGTTTAAAGTACTTACCGGCGAATCCATATCCTAGAAAACTCCCTGGATAACACGCAGCTATATCAATGGAAATCATACCCTCGCGGTGGTATTTTGTATTCCACAGTCCTTCATGACCGAATTTAAGACAGCTTAATTTGACATCTTCGAGAAAATCACTTGGTGTTGGACGCCATGAGTTCTTTTCTCGTGCAAAATGAGCTACCACTGATGGAATCGTAAAACTATCCGTGAGTAGTTTTTCATGGTTGAAACTCTTCGAGTTTTCATGGGGAAATTCTTTAGAATTTTCATTCGAGTATTTTACAGCGGTGTAACTCTTCAGTGCGATATAATTCTCCATTCGGTCTTACAAACTGATCAAATCCTATTTCGGGATCTTCATCACTTCTAAGTAACCACACTGACACAGGATCATCGGTACACAACGCATGAATAGCATCGAATAATTTCTCATTATAAAAAAACATCATCGACGAATTTCCCGGGGATATATCTTACGATTCGTTCTCGTGGAAATACGTTTACTGAAGGTGTCCACGCGTGTTTGTTATGATCAATAATTTCAATTGGAGCTCCTCACGATTGATATTTCGGTTCGTATAATACTTCTCCGGTTATTGTCGCTACCGATATTGGAAACTTTAATGATGCTTCTAATTTAGCTATATCGGAAATCATTGCCCCGCGCTGTTTCACTGTCAGTTCCCATTCGGTTATTTTCTTACGTCGTTGTTCAGTTAGTTTATTTCCTCGGGATGCATTCGTGACGTGTTCCATTACACGTGTTGCTACACAATTGAGCCTTGACGGTGACGCCTTTTTCATCGGAGCTAGTTTTGCAATACTTGGCTTATCATTTAGCGGATATATTCCGTAAACAACTACTGTTACAGGGTAAGATTTCTCGTAGTATGGTTTGTCAATTCCAGTTAGAATTCCTGGTTTGGAATCTCTACTCACAATGACAGTTTTTTCATCCTTGAGAATTGGATCAAATTTATCCCTGATAACCCATTCTCCTTCGATTTCGGTAATGAATTTTATTCTGAAAAAGTACCTTTGTTGGGAATTGCTTTGCAATTCCACCTTTGGATTTCCACCCTTGGATTTCCAGCCAATGTGTGAAAGTATCTCAGCTGCTCTTGTGTCGTTCATGGTAGCATCGATTACGGGTACCTTGACATTTTTATTAATAATTCGAAATGTCGACCACGCATGAGATGCTCCATCGCGCTTAAACTCATTAAAACAGTCGCTGATTTTACTCAACATGGGTTTGTCATCTATTAGACTTTTTGGTTTATCAGAGAATTTATCGAGATTAAACCTAGTAATTTTCCAAGGCTTAATTTTTGATAATCTCTTGAATTCCTTCATATTATAATTAAAACAAGTATTTAAATAAAAACATATTTTATATAATGAATCATTGCAAATGGCTTATGATTGGATCAACAATCCCGTGTAAAAAATCATGCAGAAATGAATTCTGTGGGTATCATATGCAAAGCGTGAGAAGGGGTTCGGAGGTGCCTCTACCATGCCTGCATTGTGGGGTAGGTGTTAGAGGCAAATCGCAGTTATGCATTAGATGCGGCGGTAAGCGTTATAGAGAGTTGAAGCGTTATTATGACAAGCGAAGAATAAAAACTCCTGACACTGACAACGTCAGCGACAACGTCAACGTCATAAAAACTGCTCAAGACTACATATACAGATTTTCAAATAATATATCTAAACCAAATAATGATTTAGACATATAAAGTATTATATATATAAATGAACCAAGAGTTTCAAAGACATCCTGTTATTGAAAACTATGAAGCCTCTCGTGATGGTGTTGTTAGACACTGTAGACTCAAGAAATCTGTTGGTGTTATGACTAATCAAGGGTATTTGATTTTTAACGCTGGAGGAAAGATACATCTCATTCATCGTGTTGTATTCGAGGCGTTTAATGGATTGATCAAGGATGATTATGTTATTGATCACATAAATCGGATTAAGACTGATAATTCTTTATCGAATTTACAAGCTATTTCACAACGTGAAAACACAAAACGAGGTGAGACTGGAAAACACTCGAAAAAAGCTAGACCTGTAAAGTCGTTTAATACTGAAAATAACACGGAGATAGAGTTTCAATCTTTGAATAGCGCCAGTAGGTATTTTGATATTTGCCCCTCCTCAATACGATTTGTTTCAGAGGGAATAACTAAGACAGCCCTTTCAAAGCGTTTTAATACCAGTATTCAGTTTACTTATGTTGTGTAATCTTGCATTGGAAATGGAAATCGTGAAATGGAAATTGCTTTGCAATTTCACAAAGAATTTTCTATGGATTTCACTTGCATTGGAAAATTGCTTTGCAAATGAAAATCCAAAGGATTTCACAGGGGGAATAACTCTGTAAGGTATAACGCGTGCGACAAATCATCAATGACAGAGTTACCGTTGGCGAACTACGAAGTAGGTTTTGATTGGATGTTATAATTATCATAAATCTTAATAAACATGATCAAGTTTCGTTTTTTCAAGTATTAACAGAACTGCTTATAACCACGTCGGATATAATTCTTTTTTTTAGTGTGCGCGCCAAGTATTATGTGTTAATTCAACGTTGATAATTATTACTATTAAACACAACAAGGAATTACAAAGCACACAGCTCTTTATTTAACTTCGTAACAATGAGTGGTTATATATCAAAATAGCGTCTTATACTATTAGGGATTTTAGCGTTCGAAAATCATACATGTGATCATTACAAACCTATACACGCCAGGGTGTATGGGTATCTTTTGGTATTCATACAAACTAGGTTTTTATATAGGTTTGTAATGATCACGTATGAATGTAGAACCACCCCGTCATCCATTGTCATTGTATATACCTTCATTGATCACCTATAATCCTTTGTTGTGCCGTCATCCATTGTCATTGTATATACCATTATCATCCATTGTCATTGAATCAATTCATTGTATATAACCATTGTCATAGCGGCTATCATTGAATCAATTCATTGTATATAACCATTGTCATTGCATTTGTATAGCCGCTATTCATTGCATTCACATTCATCGTGTCATTTCATTCATTGCATTGTAAATACCATAATCTATTGTTGTACCGTAGTCATTCATTGGTCACCTATAATCGTCATTCATTACACTATATATAACCATTATCACCTATAATCCTTTGTTGTACCGTCGTATATGTAATAATACAACCGCCTCCCAACTAGATCAAGGGGTTGTATGTGCCGTCCTATGTGTATACAGCCGCCTACAAACTAGATCATGGGGCTGTAAATGTGCCGTCGTCATTCACATTGTATATAACCATAATCGTTATAATCGCATTAAGCTTCTGGATATATGCTAAGATGACCAACATCTTAACGTATCCATAATTCATTTTGGTCAACAAATATTTTTTTTATAATATGAATTTTGAAAATACAGATGTATTATAAGCTCAAAGATTAACAGGCAATTAAGTTCTGACTATGAACAAAGGAAACTTGAGACAGCCCACGCGTTGAGAGCCTCTTTTGTTTGTATAACCAGTACACAGGTAATATGAAACGCATTTGTATAATAACCCGTTTGTGAAGCGGTACAGTGTATTGTGTGTGCCTGTTTGACAACAAGGAAGTAATAATACTTATGTAGCTACATGTATTTTTTTTAGCTCTGAATTTTACAAAATACGCAAGATTTGTTTTAGATGAAAATCTCTTTGATATTTTGCACGGATAAACATGAATGTGCGTATTGCATTATTTGATCACGTGTTAAACGTACTACGGATATAACGTTTTGCTGAAGATGCAGCAGTTGATAATCAGTCAATAGAAACTTTTCTTGAAAATGCAAGGATTTTTCGCCTAAGTTATTGGAATTGCTTTGCAATTCAATGACTATATCCACGTAGAATTCACTTGTTGTGTTACCCCCGAATACCTCTCTGATAGCTTGTTCAAGGAGTTTTTTATCATGGATAGATACTAGCACATGTCGATACATTATTAAAACTGTTTTTAAAAATCTAAAAGTGAAATTACTTTGTAATTTCCATGCTGAAAGAATTTCCATTTTCATTTTTTAATTGAAGAAAATCAACCACGTAGTACAATACTACACAAAATTTCATTGATTTTTCACTTTTTTTTTGTCATTTTTGTGTAATCCGTCGACAGATTTTTCATAAATCAACGGTGAATACCCCAGGAATTCATTTAGAGAAAATCGATTTTAGTTAAATTTCGATACTAATTAAGGTAAATTTAATGTATTATCGTTGTTATTTATCGAATATTAGATGTTTTTTACGACGATTTTACGCTGTTGAATGATTAGTTTGTTGAAAAATTTAACTAAAATCGATTTTCTCTAAATGAATTCCTGGGGTATTCACCGTTGATTTATGAAAAAACTTTCAGAATGGAAATTGCTTTGCAATAGAAATGAAAATTCTTTCAGAATGGAAATTGGAAAGTAATTTCACTTTGAGATTTTCACTAAAGAATTTTACGATTTTGAAGTCTTAAGAACTTTTCACATCTAGCGTTATTTGTAGTGTTTCCCCTCGAAGATCAATTAGGTTAAATTCTTGGTCGGTTATTGAAAAATTCATCCTGGACAGGAATTCATTAACAGGTTCAAGATAAGTCAAATTAGGTGGATTTTTTACTATAAGACTGCCTGGCGAAACGTCGGGTGAAAACGTGTACATGATATATCCCTGGGTTGCTTTGTTTGATTTTGAAGCGTCCACGGAGAAACTTCCTAATATACCATCACATATAACGTGTATTGCAATAACGGACGATATATCAACGTTGCCGGGAGATCTATGTTTGTTATTGGGGTACACTGAATTCGTTGATGTTAGAATTGCTTCTGGTGGAATCAGTTTAACCCATAACGCGTGAATCTGAGGAAAGAAATCATTGATGAGTTTTCTCGTTGATGTTTTCATCGCTGGTACATTATATCCGGGAAATGGAAAATTCGAATTTTTTTCATAATCAGATATAGTTTTTTCATCTCGCAGCGAAAACATTCTTTGAAAATCTTCATTGTTTTTTACCACATCAAATAATGTCTTCGCTAACGAATTCATATCAGCGATAATTTGATTTAATTGCTGTAGGTGTTGCTTAATTAAATTACGTGTAATTGTTACATCTGAAAAGTTTAAATAATTTCCGAGAGATCCTTGAATAAGATTTCGAAGTTGTTGTTGATGAGTTTGATATAATCGCGCCATGTTGTTGAATTTCGCGGATAAAGTATTGTACGTGACAGTGACACTTTTTCCTTGCGACGGTGATGAAAATGTCCATGTGACTGGACCTTGTGTTATATACTCGGAACTCTGGTCGTTTGTTATCACACGAGAATGTTTTGTTGCATCTGCCGCGGTTACTGTACGAAAAAAGCCATCATCGGAATAATCTAAACGTAGGTCAACAGCTGGTGTTGTATCATCGATGAAGTCAGCATATTTAGGTTCTGGTAATCTTGGGTGAAACGCAGGAAGACTATCAAGCCATGCTTTGTGAATCCGTGGGAAGAATTCGTCAATGGTATCGCTGAGTTTTCCTCGCATCCATGGTACGTTATATCCTGGAATCTTAAACGTGGGTATGTCTTCGACGCGGATATTAAATTTTGTTATAAAATCTGTTCTTGCTTCAGGACTACCAGTAAGAATAATTCTAATTATTTCACTGTTATAAAATTCCATCTCGGCGATAATTTTATTACATATCTCTGTATACTTAATGATTTTGTCTCGGTCAGGTGGTATTGTACTGATTGCTGTTATCAAATAACCTCTAATTCTCTCAAATTCACTATTTATTAATGCTAAATACCGATCAATATATATTTTATCTATATTAATACTTAAAATCGATTTCTTAATATTCGTATCAGGTAAATCATATTTCAACTTAGGAACACCTAATGGACTAATAAGAGATTCATCATAATTACTATAAGGACCTGAACGATCAATTCTATGATAATCCTCCCTCGTAGAAACATAGTCAGATTTCAATGGTTCACGTGGTAGATCCGCTATGTCAATGGTGCCTGGAATAAACTCAGGATATCCCAATAAAGTTCTAATTGAGCTATTGTATATATCTACGGCGTAGTCAGGTGAGTTAACTTCGATGACCGTTGACAACAGCGATTCGTGCCCGTGAATCTCAATTGGGTATTTATCAGGTTCATCTTTGATGTCAATTTTATTTGGTCCTGTTATTGCCTGAATTGATTCTATGATTGCGTCATTGATATCTTCGATATCGTATACGCCAGTTGGTAAATGTATCGTATGTGCTTCTGGTTCTGTTTTTGTACCATCCGGTTTAGTTTTTCTATACGTGAAAGTGAAACTGTTTTTGGGGGGTTTGCCATTGAATGGCGCTGATCTGACATTAGGCCAACTGTAGTAGCATCTTAATTGTGTTAACGCGATTGCAGATACTGCCAACGGAGGATTAAATTCAATGCTGAATTCTGGTGTTTTCGTTACCACCGAGATCAACCTTGTTTTTGTCGTGGCGGTGTTTGTTGCTATTCGTTGAAGGATTTCCTGCGATGATGTTGCCATTGTTGTTATTATTATTGTGCTCCAACTTTGAAATCGTTGAATTATACAATTTGACCATCTTTGAGAATTCTTCTTCGGTGATTATTTGATCATCAATCGCTGACGAGATCAACATTGATAATTCCGAATAAGCGTTTGACGCAGTAATAAGTTTAACAGCGTAATCGTGTAGTTTTTGTTGAGAACACGACGATATTTTTTTGGTTATTCCGGTGAATACTCCTGCGATTGTTGCAGCCGCAGATATACAAATTGGTACAACAACGGGGGATATCATAACCACCGAAGATAGTATTATTCCAGCGCCGGCAATTACACCTGATACCGAGTAAACAGTTACATCTAACACTGTGATTCTACGCTGGTATTTTTTCTTTTTTGTGCTATACTCGGCGATTAACGCTTCAAGTTTGTTTTGATATTCTTTGACGGTGTTATAACGGTATTCAAATACCGCCGGTGATGAAATCATCGACATCGATAACAATGACGTTGTTGACATTTTATCTATTAACGCAGTCAACAATTCTCTGATGGAAATCGAAGATTTTCCCCTTTCAATTTAACTATTTACTTAAATCAGCTACAAATTCAACATACCATGTCATTGAAACTCTAGCTAAATTATTATCAGTGGATGTAATCGTGAATTGTTCAATCGTGTTTTTGTCGATAATTGTTGATATCGTATTATTGACTCCAGATGAACTAGATGAGGATAACGTAAACAACGTTGGTGTCACTAAAGTTAATCGATAAATACCCGCTACGGCTGCAGTTACGTGTAAAATATTATTTGTAGGTGTCCACGTATATGATCCATGTTGAATCGTGTATACGACGTTGTTGATATTTTTTTTTTATCATCAAGAGGGATTTTTACCTTTTCGAGCACTGATATCATTCTTGTTGCATCCTCTACGATGTTATTGGTGGTCGCGCTAAGATCATCGATGGATTTTTTATTAATCGCGATTAAATCTGAAATTGATTTCGTGTCCCTGATAACACCTAACCTGGTATTAATCGCGGTTATTTCATCGAGTTTGGTAATAATCGCTGCAAGAGTTGTTTTAATATCATCTGGTTTTGCATCCTTTCCGAAAAACTTATCAACGGCGTCATCAGCGTTTCGAAAGTTTCTTCGTAAACTAGTAAATTGATCAACATGAGAATCAAAATCAGTTCGTAGTTTACCAAAATTATCAACAACTGACTTTAGGTGTGCGATATGTAAATCAGTGTATACACGTGGAACACTAAAGAAGTTATCGACTGGAGTTTTAACGTCAATGATATCCTGTTGGAGCTGATCAAATTTGGTTATATGATCGTTAACATCGTCACGTAGTTTAGTTAATTGTGCAGCGGATTGGTCGGCGTTGACTTTAATATCATCGATTGTTTTTTGTACTTGTGTGTTAGCGCTTAATTGATCCTGTATTTTTTTTTAATTCATCTAAGTTTGCTATCGCGGAGATAGCTTTGTTGATTATTTTTTTTACCTGTGCGATAGTAACCGATTCAGAAACACGTGGTACTGATCTTCCAAAAATATCTGACATTGTTGTTATATTAAATTTATCTCTTAAATGGAAATGGAAAATCGAAGATTTTCACTTACAATTCCACTGATGATTTCATCGCTGTGTATTCATGGATGGCTTTATGAGGTAATTTAGGATTTGCCGAGATAACCATTAACGCGTTAAGGGTTTCTTGTCCACATATCGGAGGATCTGTTAATGTCTGCGTGGGCAACGTTGAATAACAAATGGGAATTCTTCGAATTCCAGGAATTGAATTACTTCCCGATTTCGAAGAAATCGAATTACTTCGTAATTCAGACACGTATTTGACAAATTCAATCGGAGGTGGTAATCCATACGAGTCAAAATAAATAATTGATGTCGGCGTTATTGCGTAACAAACCCAATGAGTTCCAGGTCCAGTGTTATCATCTAGATTAATTATGCCAGTTTCTGGTATTTGTGGGGTTGCTGGTAATTGATCTTTCATGAATACACCTCTGAAATGTTTTATTGGGAGTTTTTTTACTGCTTCGTATATATCAAAATTTGACATGGGTGAAATTTCATTGTTGAAAATAAAAGATTTTCCATTCACTAACTGGTTTTGTAGTATCTTGTGAATCGACTTCCTGGTAGTCTGAATCCCTTTCCCTTTTTTTTGTCGTTGAAAATCCTTTGGATTTTCCGTTTAGACCTTTACCCATTATCTTATTGACAACACCAGAAGCAAGTGCTCCGGCTGCCCCAGTTCCTAACGCTCCAAGAAGTGCCGGAGCCGCCGATGCAATAAATCATGGAATTGCAGCCAACAGCGGAAATATTCCTCCTGTTTTTATCATATTTGCTATTGCAGCTGCAGATAGTGTAATCTGAACTCCCTTTTTTTCTTTAAAAGCGCCATTGAAATGATTAACCTGAGTTTTCGTCAATGATAGTTTATTTGATCCACCGGTCATCTGATTATGTTTTAGCGTAATCGTAGTTCCGCATTTTTTAGCTGAACTTGATTGAAGTTTCTTTATCTGACCAGGTGTCAATGTGACATTAATAGTGTTATACGACATTTTTATATAACACCGATTGATTCAATTACATGTCGTTGAAATCCTATGGAAAATTCTGAAAGAATTTCACCTACATGTTTTCCACTGGTGCATCAATGACTCTCATTCTTCCACCACCACCTTCAAGCATCATAGATTTATCACTGACAAGAACAGCAACTGCTCTAAATCCGTCAGGGGCAGGACCAACACGAGCTTGAAACTTTACATCAACGGTTGAGTGTTTAGAAAAATCAAGATGTTGCAGCGAAAAGTAATAAATCGGATATAATTCTTTAAAATCCACCTGTGATATTTGAAGTCCAGTATCGATGTTTTGATCACGACCCATAAACGACCACAATCGATGATAAACTCGTCCTATTTGATTATGTTCGTAATCGATGATAAGATTTTCTACGGGTTCTTGTTGGTTACTTATCCGCAATGATACTTCACTGACGCTAAATTTGTCAAATATCATATGAGATCGTAATTGTAGACTGTCATCTGCAGCTGTCTTTTGAGTTCTATTTTGGTGTTGTAATACAACAAAAACATGTCTTGCCGCGGAAATATTTTTCGTCAACGCAAGTTGCCAAGTAAAAACTCCAGGACCTGGACTAGACGTAGTACCTGTTGTAACCTCACCCCAACTCATCAACGATTTTCCCCCCTGGTCCATAAACGATAACAATTGAGTCTCAACAGTCAACGATGGAGTCATAACTGGCATCCACAACGCTAACTTTGTCAATGTTACAATACCATCTGTTACAGGAGCAGGACCACGCCAAAGAGCATATTCATCAGTTGATCTTCGTGTAAGCGTTACAGTATGACTAGAACCAAATATTACACGCCTGACATCTCGGCAAAATCCAAATATATGTGACAGCGGAATCGTACATGAAAATCTACCATCGGCGTCAATGTTCTTTTTTCGTGCTGCAAACCCTGCGTTGTAATTAGGATTATCACTCACAATAACAGGTTCAACATCAGCATCATCAGCAGCAGCTGAAACCTTCTTTGGTCGTCTTAACGTAAATTGACGATGATCAGCATAATTGGTAGTATCCTTGGAAAACATCATCGAATGACCAGCTGATTTAATAAAATCATCAGAGTATCTGGCTAAACCTATAATTGTTGTCGCTACATCGACATCGTTATCGATGGATTCTATTTTAGAAGAACCAATCGAATACCGAGCGTTGCTAAATAACGCCATTATTCCGTTGTTGACAAACCCAATCCGGGTATCTTTAAGATTATCGCCGACTGCAAATGGAGTATCGTCACCTTTCCGCAGTTGTCCTTCTATTTCGATGAATGTTTCACACGGCAAAAAGTATTTAGATGTGTCATCAAATCTAAGTTCAATTTGTGACTTTACATTTGGATTTTGTGCTTGATATGAAAAATATTGATAATCGCGTATAGAATTATTCCTTGATACGGGATCATTTACTTTAAAAGCATCATCAATCTCATCTCGGAACATTTTATACTAACATAGTTGATCTAAATGTTTAACCGCGCCAACCCAGAGCCAGCAATTGCTCTTAACCTCGCCGTTGCAAGTTTATTAATTGCACTTCCTATCTTAGGTGGCATTTGTTCCGTAGATTGTAGTTGAAACTTTCTTCGTTGAAATCCATTTCCGTTTTTATTTTGATTTCTATTTCCACGTCTCGCCAACGACATAAGTTTTTCTTTTGCGGTACCTAACATATCAAATGCGGTATCACCGATAACTTTACCAGCTCGGTCACCGAAAACTCCAATAGCCTTTGATGCTATTTCTTTACCAACCGGTAACAGCTTTGGAGCAATTCTAGTAAATAATCCAGTGACAATATCACCAAGTCCATTTCCATAAGTGAGTTTGTAAACCGGCAGTCGCGAGTTTACAACGTAAACAGGTCTTGCTCTGTTCATACTACGATGTACTATCATTTTATTTAAATGCTATATGTCTAATCGCTGTAATAATCATCGGTAAGTTCATCGATGAAACTTCGATATAGTCCGATATCCATTACACGTCCTTGAAATAACCGTTGACAGATTTCGGTTGCTTCGTTAATTATTTCCGGAGAATTATTTCCAGCTCGCTTTCCCCCAATGAGAACTTCTAATCG
The DNA here is from genome assembly GCA_030141615.1 of Unio pictorum. NCBI lineage: Eukaryota > Metazoa > Mollusca > Bivalvia > Unionida > Unionidae > Unio > Unio pictorum. The sequence goes on along the minus strand of JARLTB010000034.1, from coordinate 11,506,108 downwards.
TGATATATCATCGAGGACACTTCTTGAACAGGGTATTGAATTTCCAATTCCACCACCGCGATATCCACTACCAGAAAATTCTTCTTCAGGTTCTCCCAAAGGTTCTTCCAGAGGTTCTTCAATAACAGGATCTGGTTGTTTTGGTGGTCGTCCTCGCCTTTTTGGAGTTGATTTTACACGTGCTCGTTCTTCTGCTCGTGTTTGTTTTAATTGTTGCTGTTCTGTTGCTAGTCGCTGTTGTTCAGTTACTAATAAACTTCGCTGTTGTTGATATTGAAAATCTTTTGTGCCAATGGAAGTTTTATACGCGTGATATGAAGGATCATTATTATTAATTTTTGGTATCTGATTTTTAATTTTAAAAACCGCATCAGAAAACTCTTTTACATTTAAAATAGAACCTACATGTTTAGGATTTAGATACTTATTTTTTTGATAATATCCTAGCGCGGCAAAGTCTGTTAATTTATCTATAGGTGTATTATCGATATGTGTTAAAATATATTCATTAAATCTATTGCGGAGTTCTTGAACTCTATTACCGATGATTTTTTTAGGTTTAACCACAGGTTCAACTACAGGTTCAAGAGGTGGAGCAACAACAGGCTTAGATTCTTTTATCGCGGTTACAACTTCACCAGTTGCCGCGGTTATAGGCTTAAATAATTCTTTAGTGTCGGTGGTAAAATCTTCTTTTGCTTGTTGACGCGCTTGCAAATTATCTCTGAAAGAATCTCTCACCGGGAGAAATTTCTTAATCGCAGCCAACCGTTCTCGTGTGAATCTAGTTATTTATGCCTCCCCGATGTTTGACATTTTTATATAAATCATTGACGATTTTCAATTGCTGTTTCATCATCGTATCAGTTAGCGCATCGAAGATTTTCAACGCAGCCTTATTGTGAAATAGTTTCGGTTTCCGTAGAAGCCTTATTTTTGCTTGAAAAGTTGGTTTCCGTAGAAGCTTTATTTTTGCTTAAAAAGTTGGTCTGTTCACCCTCTCTGAATAATTTCGGTTTCGTTAGAAACCTCATTTTTGCTTGAAAAGTTTAGCTGTTCGCCCCCTCTATTAATTTCGGTTTCGGTAGAAGCCTTATTTTTGCTTAAAAAGTTGGTCTGTTCGCCCCCTCTGCTGCTCTTAGTAATAGTTTTACAGGTAATACGTTAAATTACAGGTATTAATTTAAATTACACATACTATTTGCAATTAATAAATAATTATGATCTCATGAAATTAAATCTGATATTAGCTGGTAATGAAAGATGAAACATTGTTTTAAAAAGAAATTAAATCTGATAATAGCTGGTAATGAAAGATGTTACATAGTAAATTACTTAATCAGTCAATGATTAGAAAATGTTTGCAAGTCTGAAATTAACAGATAATTCATATATCAATAATAAAAACATTATACTCTTGATGGTAAAAATAATATACTCAATTATTATCCATTCTGTATGATTTCTGCATACTATCGATTCATAGTAATATCCCCATTAAGGATTTTGGCCAAATATTTTTGTAAAATGTTACTTTTTAATTACACAAGCTCGAAATGAAAAGTTATTGAAAGAGTTAATAATAATAATAATAATAATAATAATAATAATAGTAATAATAATAATAATAATAATAATAATAATAATAATAAAACAACCACAACAACAAGAACTATTACTACTAATACTTATAATAATAATACTAATAATGAGGACGTTTCTGTATAGCTTCTAATGTTTAGAATCTCTGCGCTTCACAAAATATATAATGATATGACTATTTAACAAAAAACAACAACAAAATACCATACAATTATAAAACATAAATTATGCTGAAAATATTTAAGGTGGGAAACATTATTAGGCCATTAAGTTTCTTCTTGCAGTCGACAGAGTTGGGTTTCGAGAGCACTAATGAAAGGGATCAATATGCCTTTCTGTCTAATTTCAATGTACAATTCGTTCCACTTTGCTGGGCCATGGTACGCAAATGAACGTTGACCATATGACTTTGTTTCCATAGTGGGCATAATGACACTAAGATTATCAAAAAGGAGTATAAAAAAGAATCATGATGATGTGTACACATGGGCGAGGCCACATTGGTATGTTGAACTGAAGTCAGTCAGTAAAACGTTGCACAGAGAACAGATGTTGTGTTTAATTCTGAATCGAATGAATCGCCAGTGTAGGTTCAGAGCAGCGTTGAGGTGTGATCTGATTGTGGTATTCTAAAAATGATCCGATCAGCTGTGTTTTCAACATTTTGAAGTTTCTGGAGTAGATGCTGAGACAAACCACAAATAACTGAGTAACAATAGTTCAACCTTGAATGGACACAAGTGTTTTAGAGGCGTCAGCATTTTAGAGGCATCAGCTGAAATATATTAGCGAATGGAGCTGATGCGTTTCATGCTAAGTTATGCAGCCGTGCATATGTACATGACATGTTGCTGAAATTGCAATTCGAGTGTGATGTCTAGAGTAGCACATATTTGTCATACTGTGTGAATTTAATGTCGTCGTCGCATGCAACAGACACTATCATGATGCCCTGCCTATTCATATCATCCTGACACCAGGCCAGAAATTCTTAACAGTAATCACTTAATCCCGAGCCGCCACTTAATCCCGAGCCGCCACTTAATCCCGAGCACATCAAATATTTCAAAAGGTTCGTCATTTGAAAAATCCCAGAACTAACTTTGACTGAAACAAAGATTGTATCGTATACTCGGTTTCGAACAAAATCCCCAAATTGAGCAATCACGAAAGAGAGGAGAGATACGAGATCATTTATGTTTCGTACTCCTAACATGACCCTGACCAGAACCAATCGTTTTATTTTAAGAATAAAACGTTGTTTACTTCTTCACTAGTCCCAATTTGACCTTGGCATCAGCCCATCATTTAAAAATAAAACTGAATCTTGTTAACGTTTTTGCAACTAACCTTTAATGAAAGTCTATGAGCAAAATTCTTTTCCAGATAAATAACAAAATAGTTCCTCTTGATCCAAACGAATTGACATAATTTCCAGAACAAGGTAATTAAAATAACTCAAAACGACACACAACTTAGTATTCTAAAAGCCCAACTTCTAATGAATAGCTCGCTCCGAAATATAGTTTATATACCTGTTTTTACGTAAACAAGGAAGGAGTCACGTGATCTTATAGAATCTTTCAGAAAAAATTTACGTTAAAAAACTCACGTACCCACCGTATGACCCAACTAAAATAGAAAGATGTTTATACAAAGCTCCATAATGTCCTTGGAACCAACCAATCATTTTAATAGCTTGTTACACCTCTGAAGGTAGGTCAGAAATGAGGTCAACACCTGGTGTTTATTATGTAAAGTACTGGTCACCCCCCCCCCCAATGAACAAATCTTAAACTTAAAAAGGCAAATTTGAATCTTGCAAACAAGCAACACACATATAAAAGTGATTGTTTTACATTTAATGTTTTTTATTTCAAGAATAATTCTGTATTCTTGGAAACTACTGGACTGGAACATTTGAATTTTATTGACACGTTTTAAAATTTGGAGTGCTGGATTTCCCTTTGCTGTTATTTCATTTATGCAGACAATATCTAAAGTGAAATATTGTTTATTATAGTCGATTCCACATGACAAAACGTTATACAATCTATAATCACAAACATCAAATTTAAAAAAAAACCATTATTATAAGAACAATATTACCTCATTTCAATTAAAATAGTGTTACTTAATAACAAATAGAGTTGTGAGAACTAATCTGAATTTTACGACTAATGTTTACCTGAATCGGATGTAATAAACGCTCCCTAACTGCGGATATTTTGTGAGTGCTGGAAACGCTACTAAGGTAAACAAACTACAGAAAGAGCATAACTATATATAATTTGCCCCGACTAGGCTTTGTAGGATTTCAAAGTCAATTCCGAAAACCCGTAAAAGGTGATGACAATTGGTCACGGGCCAGTAAGCCCTGTTTGATATTTCAAGTCATACATTCAGAGTGACTCAACTAAACAAAGGACAGCCATACCATTTCAATGACTTGAACAGTAGTGGGAAACAATGGAGAGTAACTGTGTCCCTTGTTTAGATATCTAGTTTCTGATTATTGCCACTAGATAGTACATTGTTTTCTAAATTTTTTAACACGTATTTTTAACTAAAGACAACGTATCAGATGGAAATAGCTGTTATTGTTTAATTTTAGCGGCGAACCTTTACTAGCATACATCGCATATTGAGATCCTAAAGATACAGTTGCAAATACAATATAAGATACACTCATCAAAATAATTTTCTCATTACCTCATCTTTCGACATTGTTAATTCTCTGTGGGAGCATTTTAAGCACCATTTGCTGAACGTTTGCTAAGCTGAGAGGATATACGGTTTACGTGTACGAGGGATTATTTAACCCACAATAGCAAACGATGCTTCATGAACATAACCTAACAATGAGACGTCTGTTATTTGATTATGCCAATAAACGTTTATTATACATTTAACATTGCTTACGTCCATTGTTTTTTATATAGCTCAGCACCATTTTAAAGGAAAGTAATCTTGCCGAAAGCAATGACATTCTTTAATATTAGTGACCGACTATCGTTTTAAATGGTTCCATTTCTTAAATTTAAGGCTTCATACAAAAATGAAAACATTATGACAATATCGCAAAACCGAAGCCGCTAACTAATCGAAAGTCTCTCGTACGGGTTAGTAAATTTCGTGCTCTATTTTTTGTCGTCGTAGTTTGTTTTTTTTATCAAGCGTGCGAGTTTCCCCGACATGACAAATATTCATGGTCATGCCCTGCCTGCTGCTATCTAAATATTTTATTTGCACCGATTCAATATTTTTATCTAGGATCATGAAAATTGATCGTTAAAAATCCGTGTAGGGCTGTTTCTGAACGTGAACAAAAGTTTTGAAACTTTATTATATCCATGTCACTGCTTCACCAAATCTGATTAATATTTAGTAGAGTATGTGTATCAACTCGGTCAAAAACAGCAAGAATATTACAGTTGTCTCTGATCGCACTAGGTATTTGTGTATACCGCGGAGTAACATAGATCACATCATTATTTTTATGTCTACCTCGAGAACATATTCCAGGTGGATTTGAATCTTTTATCCAGCATTACATGATCGTCCATAACTATAAGATTATGTCACTTTGATTTTGTTTTTCTTACACTATCATATTTAACAATTTTGTTGTTTGTGGCAGTACAATTTACAATAACCAGCCCCCCCCCCCTCCGCGCAATTGAGTTTTTTCGTAACTCGTGACACTGCGTAATATGCTATGTTTGACCATGCAATACGATCATCAATGATGTAAGCGCATGCATCAGTAATAATTAATCCCTGAGATTAATGGATAGGAATTGCGTATCCTAGCGTCCATCGAAAAATGCATGATTGCATCGCATCCTCAACAGTACTGATATGAACTGCGACAGCATAAGTTAATACATATTTTTTCCCAGTCTGTCCTGCTATATAGGAGTCTATATTTCGCGATGGTGTATCATTTGGTCTATAACACAACGGTGCGGGTAAATGTAAAAACTTCTCTTTTTGCAAATGAAATGACTGCTGCTCAGGTGTATCACGAACAATCTTTATGCTTGCCACTATCATATCATTTCATCTCCATCTATCCCAAAAATCATTTATATAAGTTTCTGAATTTTTTCACTAATTATTTCTCTCTGGATTTTATTTTACTATAATTTTGTAAAGTCTAATTTTGGATCCATTTCTTTATGATCATCAGTTTTCTCCTCACAATATACAAACGTTTTTAGTCATTCATGCGGGGACAATCCAACAAATGGTGGTGGTTGAATGTGATCACCACACCACGGTATTCTTTAACAATAACAAGATAAGAAACATTTTCAACACTTCTAACTGAAATCGTGCATATTTCATCTCAAATTATTGGTTTAGGTAATTACATCTAACGCTTTCTATCAGTAGTCCATTTACCACCCTTTTACCGAAAGAAGCTATGATAAGTATACAAATTCACATAATTAATTCCGAACTCTGTCTAAATAATTCAATAGCACGAGTTGTTTTACCACAACTTCCAGGTACTTTAGATAACAGTTTTATGTCTGGATACTGGATCATATGTAGATGGCGCTGATGATATTTGTCGAGGTGATAGCGATTCAAGATCAATATCTTTAACAGGAATGTGAACGGATTAGGAGTAACCGTTAACATTTCTTTGTCTATTCTCCACAATCCCCAACCCAGTGATTTATCCATCTATCTAAACTTCCGTAATTCTAAAAGGTTTCTTGACATATTAAATGAATCTGTGGCAACTCCGACCGCGGTGTCAGGAAATCTATTTATCATCGATACTATATTTATAGAATGCGCGAGAAACTTAAATACGTAAACCGCGAGAATTAAAGTTACTAAATCAGTAAACTGCGGCGATTCTCCATCAATATAACCAACAATTATAACTTATTTAGTTCCATTTGTAAGATATGCTTTTTCTGGACTAATAAAAGTATACCTGCGTGTGGTATCAGCAATTATACAATCGAGTTCAGCATCATCTATAATTAATCTTGTACACTAGCGTTTATGATCATATGATCCTACTTAAATTAATTTACCGATTATTTGTTTCTGCCAAGATCCATTGTGACTTTTTCCCTCGTTATTTTTATTTTGAGTATAGTATTTGAAATACAGTAAAATTATTTTCGCCGAGATTAGGACAATTTTCTTTGATCTCGTTGATGACTTGACCTTTGGATGTAAAGCCGAACTTAAATTTGTTCCCAAAAATATATAGTTTTTGAAATTCAGTAAAATCATTTAATATAAACATAACCAACTCTGATATCAGATCCGTTTTCTGCATTAGCGTTGACATTTACCTCAAGTTCTGCTTCTACTTCATTAAAAGCTTCAGTGCGTAGGAAACATATACTTGTATTCTGAACTTGTAATTCGATTTGACCACGCTAAATTTTCAGTCATGCTACATAAAAATGAAAATTGATAATCTCATACAGATTAATCTTTATAACACACTCATCCATATAAAACGTTGGGTTGGAGGTTCATTTAAACATCTTTATTTTATCTTATCATCTAGCATGAAGACCACTTACTGAATTAAAACTTGTAATTGTGGTTTGTTCTACTTTTGGAGTAACCGCGGATAATTCTGATAGTTTCTGATTTGTGGCTTAATTTATTATTTTTACTGACACTTAACTTCAGTGATGGATAATTTTACTGGCAGTGGTTCTTGTTGTATTAATCGTGATAATATATCCTTGATTTCCGAAAACGCTTTACCGGCAAAAGTTACCATAAGCACCAGGAACTTTCACGTCAACGTCAATAGTTTTCGTTGACAATTGTTTAGCGATCGTTAATGATATTGAGGCAATCCTTCTACATAAAAGCGAAGAACATACCCGCCCATCTCTGTAAGTTGCTTTATAAACTGGTAAACGTTTATTTATGACCCTGACCGTTACGGGTCTACGTTGAGCATTGTGTATGATCATCTTATTTTTTATCAATTTATCTAATCACTGTGATAGTCATCAACGAGTTCATTGACAAGTTCCTTATTAATGGAAATTTCCATGATACCACCTGTAATAATCGTTGAAAAATATCAAATGCTTCAGTACTTATTTATCGAGAATTTCGTGCTCGCTTTCCGCCTATGAGGGATTATAGTTGTTGTACTTCATTGATTACATTGTTTGGACAAGAAATAAGACCACTTCCACCAGACTTTGTAAGGGTAGTAAAAACCCCACCAGTAGCATCCATGTCAGGTAGATCGTGAAATTCTACCTCCATGTATTCGTTTTGTTGCAGAGGTGGATGCAGTTGATAGGATTGCACTTGCTGGGAAGTGTTTTGCGCTTGCTTTGTTTCTTGTTGTCTTTGTCGTTTTTCTTTTTGGTTTTTTCTTCTCGTTTCTGTTTTTGTTTTTCTTGTTGCTGTTCTTTTATTCGCTGTTGTTGCCAATCTTCAAGAATAAAATAGGATGACAAAGAAGCATTAAAGAACACAAGTTGCATAACACTTATTTTGTAGGACCATAGCACATACCTGATTTGTGTACCACTTCAGTCTCTGAGACATATTGTTTGTCACCCTGTTTTGCGTTTTTACCTATACCAGATAAATATTCCGAAGTCAATCTGAATTAGGTTATAACTGGGTTTGAGCAAGAAATCAACACTATGTACATGTCCCATTCATTTGATTGATGTTGTGTGTGTTTCCACACTTGTTACTAAGGTTTTAGAACGGCCTCGTCTACACTACCACCACTATTAAGTAAACAAATCACATCACCAACACAACAAGGGTGAAATAGGTGTCATAGTCCCTAACGCTGCTACCTAGTCTAGTATTATGCTGTTCTCAAAATGCATGCATACCGCAGTTTACCTTTTCTTCATATCAATGAAAAATGAAAACGAAACCAAGTAAACCGGGTCAATTGAAACAAGTGTTTCATACTTTGGTTTGGGGACCACCTGTATCAATGTCGGGTATGCCTAGCTCTTTTACGATAATATAGTGAAACGTACAACCAGGTAGGGATATGGAGATCAATCGAATACATGGTTATATTGGCAAAGTATATATATATATTTGTCATTCCCAAACATCTCCAGCCTGTACATTTAATACAATGCACAAAATATATTTGTGATATAAAAACGATAGGTTTAGACACATTCTATCACTTCGATAAAGTCTGCAGTCCACGATGCATATTGTCTTTGTTTTTATTTTAAAGAACCGCATGTTTCCATTATTTCCAACCGCTATCTGTATATTGAAATATCGTACCCAATTCCGTGTTAGAAATACCTGTATTAATTATATATTTGAAGCTCATAATGTATCATGTTGATGATGAACGGTAAACATCAACAACAACAACAAAATACAACAGCTGGATTTGCTCAAATAATAAATATGTGTTGCACCTGGTGTGACAAACGTGGGAGAAAAACAAATATCATCTATTTATTGGTTAAATAAAAGTAAGTGATACAATGTGGGCAATATTTTAAAATGGAATTTTTCTTCGTACTCTTTCAAATTTAGTAATACCAATATATCTGGAGTTCAGAAAATCACTACCAGGTAGACATGCATTTTTCTGTAGTTGTCCACTTATTTTTCATGTCTCTATTTAGAATAAATAAGAGCATATATCCCGATATAAGTGAAAATAGTTAAAACTAAATTTTTTGGAATTTGAATTTCATATCACATTTGTTTATAATCATAAATCTATAAATAAACTTGATCCACATGAACTTCTTTTATTGGACTTTGATTTGTAGGAGATACATCATTTATACATTAGCACTCTCAGGATAGTCAACGGTTTCTTCAAAATGTGACAGCTTTTTATTTGTCATTGTATCCTAAACCCCTCGATATAGACTAAGGCCGAAAGATTACCTTTTCTTTGCAGGATATATCCTAACCCCTTCAATAGATAATGATCGTGATTTGGAACTTTCTTACTTTCTTTGAATGACTCTGTGTCACATTTGGTCTTGGGATTCAAGTTCACAGAAAATTTATATTAATGTTTTGGCTTTTTCATTTTCTTCATAAGTATTTCATTTACTTGAACTTACCAAACCCTAACTTGTTAATGAATCATTCTGATGTAAGACAATTCAAACTGCAGTGTTCTGGCTAAACCTTTATGAGACTGGAGTAAAGTTCACATTATACATGATCTCAAGTTTCACATTCAAACCCTGCCACATTTATATGGTTTAGATAATCCATTTTCATGCAACATACAGAGCTAGGTTTATTGATCCCATAATATCTTTTAATGTCTACTTGTCATAAAACAGAAAATTTTATGGAATGAGTTTTGTTTCATTTTCATTTTATCCATTTGCAACTTTTTGGAGGATTGCCAAGTAAGTTTACACATGTGTAAAAGTTGGTCATAAATGAAATGAGTGTATCGTCAATGCATATCCTAGCGTCCAGGGAGATTTGTCAACGCACAGTTCATCTTCGACAACATTGATATCGCCAGAACATAACCATTTAATACGAGAGTCTGTTTTTCTGTTTTCCCTGGAATACCAACTTCAATATTATGTCTTCGTGTATCAGCCGGTCTATAACATAATGGTACAGGTAATTCTGAAAACTTTTCTTTATGCGCTTCAAATAATTGTCGCTGAAGTGTGTTTCTATCTTTCTACGTGCCACTGTCAAATCGTTTAGTTTCCACGCTTCCCAAACATCATTTAATGAGGTTTCTGAAATTACTTTACGCGCTGTTTCACAATGAATTTTATCCGACTGTAATCTGATTCATTTCTTGCACTCTCTTAATACTGGATCGAGCACTTTATGATCAGTAATAATTTCTTCAAAATAATCTACAAATTGCTTTAACCAATCATGCAGAGACGAACCAACAAATGGTGGTGGTTGACCATGATCACTGCAGATTATCACGACTGTATTATTCAATAATAGCAAATCAAGAAATATTTTTAATATATCCACTGAAACTTTGCATATATCGTCCCAAATAATGATCTTTGGAATATACTAGTATTTATCTCTTATTTGATCAGGATTCCCTGCGTCACCCTGATACCAAAAGAAACTGTGATAAGTGCAGTAATTAACTCCTCGTTGTTTCATCTCTCTGTCGAGTCTGTGTGTGGGTGTTAGCATAATCATATCTGACTTCATTCAAAATAATTCGATAACAGGAGAAGTCTTCCCAGACCACCGCATCCGTTCAAATAAACAGTCTTATATATACATATTGAATCGAATATTAATGTTGCTGACAATAATTCTGATATTTGATTATTTTTCATGTAATTATCTTCAACCAAGCATCGGCTGATTCAGAATAATCATGTAACATTTCCTGTTTCATTCTCCATGACCCCATGGTGCATCAGAATTTGTAAAACGGGCAACTGGTTCTTTATGCTTGCTATCTATATAAAATGAATCCGTGGCGACACTGACTGAAACTTCAGGAAATCTATTTAACATCGATAGCAGGTTTAGTGAAACATAATCGAGCATAGATTATCTCAGATTTATATACTGGGGAGCTTCACCAACGATGTAGTTAACAATGGTACCAAAATTTGTTCTCTCAGACAAGTAAGCATTTTCTCGACTCACAAATATATTTTTTGCTGTTGCATCTACAATTATAAAATCGTATTCAGCATCATCTAGAATCAGACGTGCATAATGCCGCTTATGATCATATGTTCCACCTTAGGTGAATTTACCGATTATTCTTCTACCCAAATCTTTAGCGTTTTTATCATTGATGTTGCATCTATGTTCAAAGATATCCTTATATCGTTTAACAATATAGTCTTGTCGAGTATTTTACAATCGATCATCCACCGTAATAACACTATCAGTGCCCAGTATTTTTCAGATAAATGTCAACCAAACCAAACATAACAAATCTTATGAAGTCCTTGGGCAAACTCGATTGAAAACACACGAGCGAATCCAGTTAAATCAAAATCGGTTAGTGGTCCATTAATCGCAACTCGTGTCATCTCGTGTGTGGGATGTTCAAATCGTTTAAAATACCCAGCACATTCTCCATATCTAAGAAAACTTCCAAGATAACACGCAACCATATCAACTAAAATATTTTTTTTAGAATCATACTTAGTATTCCATAACCCACACTGTCCGTATGCGGCACAACTTGATTGAACATCTGAGAAATTCAAATCAAGTTGCCTTCCACAGATTTTTCTCTCTGGCGAAAAGAGATGCAACTGACGGGATTGTAAACCAGTTTGTGGGTAATTTCTCATTATTCTCTTTTGACAGTTTATCAGCGAGTTTTATTATTTCTTCATGAAGAGATTATGTACGATATATTTCGCCATTAGATCTTACAAATTGATCAAATTTAAATTCTTCGTCGAAACTTTGAAATAACCACACTGATAAAGGATCGTTTTTACTTAACGCGTGAATAAAATCAAACATGTTCCAGAAAGACTTCTCCCCAGAGTTCTCGGTGGGGGGGGTAATATTTTACAATTCGATCTCGTGGATATATTGTTACTGCGTTAGTCCACGCGTGCGCATTATGATCAATTATAAATATTGGTGCCCCTCTGAATTTATATTTCGATTTTTATAATACTACTCCTGTAATCGTTACAACGGTTATTACTCGACAGTTTCATAGGTTTCAAATTCTCAACGCTGGGTTTTTCATGTATCATATAGATTCTATAAATAACTGCGGTCACAGAAGAGCCTCGCTCATAATATGGTTTGTCAATTCCGGTCAATATTCCTGGTTTGGAACTTTGACTCACAATGACGTTTTTTTATTACCGAGGACAGGGTCGTTATTATCACAAATAATCAAATTTCCTGTTTCTGCTAGTATAATACATTCTGATAAAATACTTTCTGTGTTTGAGATGCGCTATTATACTCTCTGCTTGTTTATTGTTCATAATAGCATCAACACAACCACTGATTCGAAATGTTGACCAGGTGTGAGATGTGCCATCTTGGTTAAATTCGTTTTTAGCATCGTACATATTACCGATTATGTTTTTATCCCTCACTAGACCCTTCATTGGTGTGTCTACAATTCTATCGAGATTACATAAATAGGTTTTTCTAGGTTCGATCATAGACAATCTCGCGAATTCCTCCATATTATAATTAAGACAAGTAATTAAATTAAAAAAAATTTTATATAATGAATCAGTGCAAATGGCTGATGATAGGATCCATCACTCCTTGTAACAAATCCAGCAAAAACGAATTTTACGGATATCATTCACAAAGTGTGCGACGATTAAGTCTATGTCCAAAACCGTGATTTCGATGGTGTGTTGGAGTATTAGGAGAAACACAACTGTGCCTCCAATGCGGTGGTAAGAGATACAGAGAGCTTAAATGGTATTATGATAAAAGAAATATAGATAATACAAAAAATATTAGAACCACGAGGATTGTATATCAAGGTTCTTAAGTAACAATCTAGACAAATAATCAATTAGAAAAATTAATATTATATATAAAAATGAGCAAGAATTTGGAAAGCATCCAGTAATAACGAACTACGAAGCATCACGTGATGGTGTAGTCAGAAACTGACAGCTGAAAAAACAACTGGGTTTTGTCAATAATCAGGGTTATTTAATGTTTAGTGTTGGAAAGAAACATTATTATTATCAAAGATGCACTTGCGAAGTGTTTAATGGAAACATCCTCCATGGCTTTGTGATTGACCACGTTGACTCAGATCCAAAAATTCAACTGCTTATATAACCTTCAAGCTATCACACAAAGTGAAAATACCAACGCGGCCTTACAGGGAAATATTCAAAACATGCGAAATATATTAAATCCATCAATACAGAAACTAGTGAAGAAAAGATATTTCAATAGATGAATGAAGCCGGTAAATATTTCTATATCTGCATACCCTCGATTAGACGTGTTGCAGATTGTGTATATAAATTTTCTTTTGTAAGGAATATAATCACAATATATCATTTCAATATCATTAAATCGAGACTGGTAGGTTATCTCGATTATATGTACTTTTTTAATTTAATATTTTGTCATTGTTTAATAAGTAATTAATTTTAATGCTTTGAGACCTTCAACAGAACTAAGCTTGAAGCCCCTTGATGAATACTATCTTTTTAATGAAGGGAGATAATTTTGGTTTAGATTTTCTGTCTTAATAAATCAGAAAATTTCACAAAAAGTACATAATAAAATAAGCATAAATATTAAATAACTTATTTTTAGATTCATCAATAGATATATTTTAATTTTGACTCTTATCAAGGTAGTCAATGAAGGGAGATAATTATAGTTTAGAGTAACCTCGCTTTTATTTTTACAATATTTATCTTATAATATGATCTTTTTAAAATAAGAAAATATTGTTTTTAGGTTGTTTTTTTTAAGGTATAATATCTTTATTTATCTGAATTTGTTAGATTTCTTACTTCATCTAGATTTTCTCAGTGGTAATAATTAAGAAAATTGTACAATAATTGCATAATAAAATAAGTACAAATACTAACTTAAATAATGTTTACTTTTATCAAGCCAGAAAATATATATTTACAATTATTTAGTCCATGAAGTGAGGTGAATATGATTTCAGGAATAGCTTGATATATATATATATATATATATATATATATATATATATATATATATATATATATATATATATATATATATATATATATATATATATATATATATATATATATATATAAACATACCGTGGTTTCTACGGTATGTAATTATATAATAACTTTAAAAACATATAATTGTCAGATTGGAACATAGCGTATTGCTAACATGTCTGATTCTCACCATGGGGAACAGGGCTTGAATCACATAGCTTACATATTATCGACGGCTGCGTTAAAACCGTTTTTTATCTTTGTTTATAAAGTGTGGGCTCCAGCCAGAAAGTGTTTCATGTATATCTCCCATCACGTTCGAATAACATGGTGGGTGCGTTTTTGCACCAACCCCGGGATTATTGGGGGAGGTGTGAATGAAATCCAAATGGATAGACAGCCTTCTGAATATTCTAATAGCTCTATTTCATTTCTCTGTATGTGTGTCTATTGGTGCCTGTAAAAAATACAGTAGAGTGAATGCAAAAAACTCTATGTCACACTCAGGTAACCCCGCAGGGCAGTTCAGAAACTGCATATAGATGTGTGTCACTGGTTTCTTCACTATTATAATTCCAAGTGAAACCAGTGGTGTAAACAAGTATATAATGTATCCCTGCTGGGCCTGATTTGATTTTCCGAGATTTGTTTGATAGCTTCCATCAATATCATCACATTATCGATTTACTGCGATAACCGAGGATATATTTACATTTCCAGGTGATATGTCTCCCACCTCCGTCAGGGTCATTATTGTATCTGAGAATATTATCCTGATGTGTTAGTTTTCTCCATGCAGCGAGTATTTGAGTAAAGTTCTCGTTGATAAAGGAGATTTTTCTCTACTTTACCAGTTTTCAGTGCTGGTATTACAAATGTCTGAAATGGTTATTTCGTTTCTTTTTAATATATGAGAAATGCATAATACGATGGTTTTCTAGTTCCGTAGCGTTTATAATACTCTTCTCGAATTACTAAGTCACGAATTTCTCGATTAAAATACTCGATATCGTCTATGATCTGATATATATATGCTGAATTGTTTCGATAATCTCCTGTTTTAGGTCATCAGAATACTGCTGTGTAATACCTGCAAAAACATTACTGAATTCATCAAATATGCGAGTTAGTCCAGACGTAATTGTGTCTGAAAGAAATTTAAAATACTCTTATCTGGGTTTCCATCCTTATCATTTTTATTTGCAAACACCAGGGAATTATTCGGCTGCTGCCCACCCAATGATTTTGATCTGATGTTGGGCCAGCTTTAACATATTCATAATGTTGCAAGCGCGATTTCCTTTACTGGAATTGCCGTTGGAAAGTTCACGCTGAATTCAGGGTTATTTGAGGTTGTTGAGATCATGGATGTATTTGACGGGGTTGTATTAAGACGCTCTGTTGCAGTAGCGTGCTTGATTCCATCTAAGATATTATCATTTATATTGTTTTTCTAATTTTAATATCGCTGTATCACTCATCATCTAATATTATTGTACTGTCGAGGCTGGATGATATCAATGAAAATAATTGGAAATATGCGGCATTAGCGATATATAACACCCCGTGGTTTCAGGGTATGTAATTATATAATAACTTTTAAAACATATAATTGTCAGATTGGAACATAGCGTATTGCTAACGTGAATGATTCTCATTATCCGTCATGTTCATTATTGTATCTGAGAATATTATCCTGAGGTGTTAGTTTTCTCCATGCAGCGAGTATTTTAGTAAAGTTCTCGTTGATAAGGTCGCTGAGATTTTTCTTTACTTACCGGTTTTCAGTGCTGGTATTACAAATGTCTGAAATGGTTGTTTCGTTATTTTGAAATAATTTAAAAATGCATAATACGATGGTTCTCTAGTTACGTAGCGTTAATAATACTCTTCATGAATTACGAAGCCACGAATTTCTCGATTAATATACTCGATATCGTCTATGATCTGATTCAAATGCTGAATTGGTTCGATCATCTCCTGTTTAATACTCGCCAAAAATTATTGAATTCATCAATATGCGCGTAAGTTCAGGAGTAATTGAGTCTGAAAGAAATTTAAAATACTCTTCTCGGGGTTTCCATCCTTATCATTTGCATCTGCAAACACCATGGAATTATTCGGCTGCTGCCCACCAAACGAGCTTAATCTCATGTTGGGCCAGCTTTAATATACACGTATTGTTGCAAGCGCGATTTTCTTTACCGGAATTGCCGTAGGAAAGTTCACGCTGAATTCAGGGTTAGTTGAGGTTGTTGAGATCATAGATGTCTTTGTCGGGGTTGTATTTAAGGCTCGCTTTTACAGTAGCGCGCTTGATTCCATCAAATATATTATTATATTGTTTTCTAATTTTAATATCGCTGTATCATAGATGTTAATCATTGCCGACAATTCATCATCGGGTATTATTGAACTGTCGAAGCTGGATGATATCAATTAAGATTATTGGAAATATGCGGCATTAGCGATATGTAATTTTATCATACAATCATGTAGTTTATTCTGACTACACGTGGATAATTTGTTTGCAATTATATTATCAACACCTGTAATTGTTCTCACCGCTGAAACACAAATTGTGACTTTTGATTATGCAATCATTATTACCGCTGATAGCAATATACCCGTCCCAGCAATAACAGCTGAAACCGAATACACGATTATCTCAACGCGGATAATACGCCTGTTTTGTTATTTACCTGATACACGTCAATGAGATTTTTTAGTTTCGTTTGCATTTTACGCACTTGATCAACGATACTGCTGGACATTCATTATACTATTCACATAAATCAATTACAAATTCTACAGACTACGTGATTGACATCGATGTTATATTACCAATATTAGGAATTAAACTAAATGTTTCGGTGAACCCTATATCAATGACATCATTTACGCTAGCAACGCCCGTAGATGAACGTAAAGAGACCCTAAACTGTAACGGCGAAATTGGGGTTAATTTATAGATACCCCGGACCTCGGCAGTAATTTAAAAATAATTATTTCTAGGTGTTCATATGAAAGAACCATTTTTTTTTATCGATTACACAGTATTGATACTTTCTTTATGCGGTATTTTAGTTTGAACAAGACGCTCAGTAATAGCAGGAAAATCACTAACGAAATTATTCCGCATTTGTTTTATCGTGTCGATAGTTGTTTTTTTATCATATAGTTTCCTGGGAATATTGGCGGTCTTCCAAAGAAATCATCCGCGGTTTCATATTTTTTTCTAAAATTTCTATGGAGATTTGCAAAAGGCACGGGTACATGAGCATCATACTCGGTTCGCAACGTTGATGGTCTATTATTTATTGTAGTTACGTTACTTTTTGTTAGCGCGTCGGTGTCAGATGTTGGATCACCAAGTGACGCTATTTTATTGAAGTTCATGTCGAGGGGGCCTGTCATTGTATCACCGGATTGTTGAACCCGCGAGTGAATATTATCTAGCACATTTGAAAAGGAACTTTTGGTTTAATCGTACCACTGGAATCAAATACCATTATGGAGTTTTTGGTTACTCCATTAATTTTGACTATAATATCGTTCACGGAAAGATTACTCGTTTTTAAATTCCCCTTTCTGTCTTGAAATACGACAATTTAGTTTGGTTCCAGACTTGCAAGATTTAACAATTCAGATATTTCTTCAACGATACTTTGTTAAATCTTTGGCTGCCGATTTTTCACAGGTGGGTTTGCTTGTAGAGAGAGATATCCCGTAAATATTAACCATAAGATTTCTTTAAAAGGTGATCACTCATGCATTCGTACAATGTTTTATGGGGTGGTTATTGTCAATTACTTCTTGGCCGCATATTGGTGGGTAGTTTATTGTCTGTGTTGGTAGCGTTGAAAAGTTTAATCGATTAATATAGTACTTACATTCCTTTTGCGGTGCTCACCCAAATGAAGCGAAATAAACAATTCCACGCGAATCAATTGCGTATGCAACCCAGTGAGTTGCAGGTCCGATGTTGTTATCAAGATTAATGATACCAGTTTTAATGTTCTTCGGGTATTTTGATAATTGATCTCGGAAGAAAACACCTCTGACGTTTTTTGTTCCTAATGTTTTAGCAGAATTGATTGAAAATGGTGTTCATACATCGTCCCAGGCAACCTCAGGCCACTTTCTATGTGCCATGAATACGGAGTCCCTGGTAACCTTACGTCGTTTCCCTTTTTTGTATCCCTTCCCCGTTGCTTTCTTTCTTGCCATTCCTGCCACTGTTCCAACTGCTCTGAACGTCGCACCGATTTGTACATTTCTACAAAATCCAAATATATGAGACAGTGGAATCGCACATGGAAATAATAAAACTGATAATCGAGTACAGATTCATATTTGAGAACCGGTGCGACTATAACAAATTCTGAGTCGGGTGAAGATTTGAACATTTTATTATATACTTATCGATCTAACTCGCGATCTCAAACAACTTATTGCTATTAAATTTGCAGTATCATTTCCTGTGCATCAGATCCTTGATTCATCAACGCTGCTAGTTTTAGATCCGCGGCTTGGTTTCATAATTTACTGCCATTTGCGGGCATAATTTCTGTGGATGAGTGTTTTTACTGGTGGGTGAGATTTTAGTCGTATTTAATCGTGTTAGTCTTTCTTTGGCTACAGAAAATGCCCAACTGGCAATATTACCAATAGCACCAGGAGTTTTTTAACCAAGAACATTAATAGCTTTCATCGATAATTGTTTTGCGATTGGTGCTATTTTAGGAGCCATTTTTGCACATAACCATTGAATAACATTACCAAGATCATCTCCATAAATCGTTCTGTAAACGGGTAATCGCGAGTTTCCTACGTAGGCCTTGGTTGGTTTATAATGGGGATAGTGTATGATATTTCTTATTATTGTTAAATCTAATCGTGGTGATAAGTAATCACTGTTATAACCATCAACGAGTTCATCGATACATTTTCGATATATGCCAATATCCATGATACAGACATCAAATAATCGTCTACAGATATCAGCGGCTTAATTAATTATTTCCGGTGAGTTTTTTCCAGCTCGTTTACCCCCTATGATAATTTCTAATTGTGCCATATCGGAGAGAATATTATTAGGACAGGAAAGAATCTCACTATCGATGTGCCTCGTGCTACTGGTAGTAGGTTTTCTCGAGGAAGTGATCTTGTTACATCTCCTATTAAAATTCTCTCCGACATAGCACGATTATTAATTCCCATAGGGGCAACACGGGCTGGAAAAAACTCTCCGGAAATAATCAATGAAGCCACTGATATTTTTGAAAGATTATTATTATATAGATAATGTATCGATGAACTCGTTGATGGTGATCATCTTAATAATAATAATAATAATAATAATGAGGACTTTGTATAGCGCCTAATCTTTAGACGCTCTAAGCGATTTACAACATCTATAATGATACGACTACACTACAGAAAAACTAGTAATAAGAACCATGAAATTGGAAAAATAAAAAACTTGATGACAACATATAATATACAAAATATTATTAAGTCTCTAAGTTTGTTCCTGCATTCGAAAAAGGTGAGATTCTAGAGCACTCTTAAAAGGGACCACTGTGTCTTTCTAAGTTCAATGGGTAATTCGTTCCCCATCGCCATACCCTGGTATGCAAAATAACGTTGTCCATACGACCTCGTTTTCATAGTGGGAACAATGAGTATACGATTGTCAGAAGAAGAGCGTCAGTATCTTGCTGGTGTATACAAATGGGCAAGGAAAGATTGGTATGTTAGACTGGAGTCTGTCAGCAAAACATAGCACAGAGAACAAATTTTGTGTTTGATTCTGTATCGAATTGATACCCAGTGTAGCGTACAGAGCAGAGGTGAGGTGTGCTCTGCTCAAGGTACTCTAATGACGATCAGATCAGCTGAAAATTACTATCATTTATGGATACAGGCGGTAAATCATTACTATCATGGCTAACAGTCACGACAGATATTACGGAGAGTAATATTAACGATATATTTAGTTGGCATATTGCATATCGTATGATATAACCCTACACAGTGGTGTTGATATACACTTCCGAGCTCGCGTAACTCTTCCTATAACAGATGCAGGTGTTATCACTATCCCTAATTACACACCAATAGCTGTTACATTCAGCGACAAATAGGTGTTCCTCGAAGGTGTTGGTGGACGAATTAGACTCGTTGATGCCACGGTAGAAAATATGTAACACAATTAGATCACTCGTACTATAATAAATGTCATATATTCACGTTAGTGTCACTCTGACACCTCGTGAGATTAAGCATTTTAATGATGCAAAAACGGGTGCTCAACTTAGTCTCTCTGCGGGCGCTAAAAATTAAATCAGGTGGTATATATCCCCTTCTCGCGGCTATACTAGCATGAACTTCCGCTGTCTCCCCCACCGTCGCGAATGCTCCGGCATTAGGGGCAGTTGGGACAGCGGCGATAATGGCACGAAAGAGCGCAACAGGGAACGGATATTTAAAAAGAGAGCAGGGGTCTAAGGATATCAGGCAGTCGTTTCACTCGTTATGGAGGCGGCCTTATCCTACCAGGGAGTATTTACACCGATGTCAAATTTCGATTTAATCGATGCTGCTAAACATTAAGAATAAAAAACTTCATTGGTAATTTTCTGCGAGACCAGATGCATGCCACACCAGACAGTATTGAAACTAGTATCATTAATCTCGTGAATTCCACCAGACCTGAAATTCACTGGGTTGCATACGCGATTGACCCACGTGGAATTCTTTGTTTTATTCGTATGGGTTAGCCCCACCAAAGGAATTTATGTATTGTATTGATCGATTAAAAATTCGAATCTGGTACTCAACGTTACCAACACAGGCAATAACTTGCCCACCAATATGCGGCCAGAAAGTAATTAATGTACTTAATGTTGTATAAACATCAACCAAACCACTCCATAACGTCGTACACGAGTATACGAGTAATAACTTTTTAAAGAGATCTTAATGTATAATGGTAGATATTTACGGAAGGTCTATCTTTAGAAAAAAATAGACTGAAGGAATATCACTCGAGAATGCGACAAAAATAATCAGCGACGAAATATCTGAATTATTAAATCTTGTACATGTGGATCCACATGAAATAGTTATATTTCAAGACAAACAGGGGAAATTGAGAACGATTAATCTTTCATTGATCGTTATTATTGTTAGACTTAAAGGAGTAACCGAAAACTCTATAAAGGCGTTTGATTCCACTGGTAAGATTAGACCCGGAGTTCGTTTCCTAAATGTATTAGATAATATCACCGCGCGAGTAACAAAATGTGGTGATACAATGACTGGCGAGCTCAGCATGAACTCGAATAAAATAACGACACTTAGTGATCCAATATCTGACAGCGACGCGGTAACAAAATATTATGAAGATGTATATAAAAAATATCAACGCTGCGGGCTGAATATGATGTTTATGTATGCGAGTCTGCAAATCTCCGTAAAAGTTTTAGAAAAATTAATCGGACCGTGGATAATGTTTTTTGGGTAAACCAAACACATATCCCTATGAAACTTTCCTACATTAAAGCAACTATCGAAATGATTAAAATAACACAGGATATTAAATGTGATTGTTCCGCTATCACTGATAGGCTTAACATACCGCATAAACAAAATATCAATACCGTGTACAAGATACTCTGGTGTCTTTCACCTGCTCACCTCAAAATAACACCATTTAAAAGTTACTGTATCTGTCCGGGGTATCGATAGCTTAACTCTGATTTCAGCATTACAGTAACGTATCATCAAGTACATCTACTGGTGTTGATAATATAAATGCAAAAATAGAAAATGGATCCACTGATTCATTTACAATAACCCATGATTTTGGTAATTTAGCATTAGCGTCAATCAAATGGTATGTAAAATTTGTAATTGATTGAGTAGTATAATGAACGCCCTACAGTATAGATTAGATCAAGTACAACAATTACATACTAAAGTGAAAAATCTTATCGACACGTATACGGTAAAAATAACAAAATATCGTATGCGTATTACCAAAGTTGATATAATCGTGTATTTGGCGTCAACTGTTACTGCTTTAACGGGTATATTGCTATCAGCTATTATGATGATTGCACCAGCATTTGTCACAATTTGTGTTTCAGCGGCAACAACAATAACCGGAGCTGATAATATAATTGCTAAAGCAATATCCATATGCAGTCAAAATATACTCAACGAGTATATGGTTAAACTACATACCGCGACGGCTGCATATTCCTAGTTATCATCATTGCTGTCGAAGAGTCTTAACTACGAAATAATATCAGACGACGAGTTCACAGCGGTGATTAAGATTTACAAATCCGCGATGACTAACCACAATTTGAACGAGAATGAAAATTATAATAATACTGTCATCGCTGGAACTACTGCAACAGATAGCCACGAATACAACCTAGGCAAGAACAAGCATGATTTCAATAACCTCGTCCAGGTCGAATTCAGCGTGAAATAACCCAGTACAAAAAATGGCGCTTGCCAAATTACGAGTATACTACAGTTGTCCAAATATCCGGTCAATATCGTTTGGGGGTCAAAAACCAAATAATTCACTGGTATTTGCAAATAAAATAACCCAGATGAATCCCTGACTGGTACGTTGTTTCTGTACCGAAGGGGATTTATGATGTCGAGAATATCAATAATTAATTCCAGAATAGAAGAAAATCCATAACAGGAAAGGAATCAAAGACAGCTATTACGGTTCACACACCATCCCTGTCAGCCACGGCAGAGCTACATTCTACAGCGTGGGTATTTATCAATTATCGAATAGAACAATGCTAGTTTAGTCTAAATTTCAGCCACCATCACCTGAAGTTGCTAAGGCACCAGAACCAATGATGTCTGATTACATCACCGACAAGCGATCATAATAACCTTGCAAATAAACACTCACACGTATATAGTTTGATTCATTAAAAGAATTAAGAAGATGGAACTTATTTATATTTGAACAAAGATACAATGTATTGGAATATTAGCTTTATAGACCCTGGACGTTTTAATAAAAATCCTGTTGAAATATCGTGGAGAAATGCTCGTCTTGGTTCTTTATTTAAAGACATCAATCAAACACATATGTAACAGAATTGTTACCTAGTGGATGGTGGATTAAATGAACAACACAAACACAATATGTGAAAGATAATGTAAATTTATGAAATAAATTATTAATGAAAAAAAATGATGTATCAACACAATGACTCATGCATTCAACCCACAATCACATTCCACAACCATTCACAATTCAAAAATAAATTAAATATTAATACAAAATAAACACAGATCCAAAAGGGAACCTTTACAAAAGTTATATTAAGGCAAGTATAAATTGCGATAACAAATACACACATCAAACTATACTATCGCACGTATGGATTGCGACAACTAGTACGAACATATACATGTATTTAATCAAGTTGCTAACTTTTATTGAGATTCATGTAATCCAATGAAATACTACTATGATTCGAAGTAACTATGTGTAAATATAACAATGTATTCAATTGTACTACAATTGCAACACACACATGTGTCTCGACCCTGTATAACCGTACGATTCACCAACTGTTAAATCGCCACCCAGCTTCTCCGAATACCTAGGGTTGACTCAATACTTTTATCGGTCACTTGCCCTTCACGGATCCACCACAGTTATACGTACAGAGACCATACAGAATCTACTAGAACCATTGGTCCCAAATACCTAGATGCTACCCCGGACATTTACACCTCTAGACAGATCCGACACTCGGATATTAAGACTTCTAGATTCCGTATATTTACACATCATGACAGACGTAGACGGACAGACAATCCGACAGACAGACAGTCAGATACCTCAATTCAATCGCACAATTAAACAGCACAATCACGGCACAATGGATCACATTCAGAGACGTTCAGAGACGTTCAGCTACAATTCAGAAACATTCAGAGACGTTCCGCTACAAATCAGCTACAATAAAGAAACCGAACTAATAATAGTTGTTTCTAAAACAATCTACAACTTAGATTACGCTATTGCATTTAAAGTCTAATAGTGACTAGTAATTCCAAATATTCCATGTTTTAAATCTGCATTGTAATAAAGGCATCGTTACATGAAATGATAAACTGAATAAAATTCCCAATAAAACGAAATATAAATTTAACACTCACCCCTTTGGCTGTAGAAAGAATGACGAGCTATCTTTTCTGTTATAAGATAATTTTGGACCCGTAATATTATCATCATATTCTGCATTATATCCTCAAATAGGTGAGCAGAATTCACGGCAAAATTCCCGTGCACCCCGTGATTCTAATGTTCCTGACTTCAAGTGATTCGTAGTCAGGCACATGCAAATCGTTACACGTCGCTTACCTTGAAAAAACCACATATTCACCCCAGGTAACGCATGTACGACAAAACAAAAAAAATGGTGTAATTAGTTTGTAATTCAAGAAGAAATAAATTCAATTATCGCCTTATTCTGTGACATTACCTCCCCCCTAAGAATAAAAATGTACACAATATTAAAACTAACACATAATAGAAGAAAAATAACTACTGATGATATCTTACAACATTTACACTGGTTATACTACAATCTGGATTTTAATACTGGGCAAATTCATACAAATTTCCCATCATGCCATGCTCAAGTAATCTGCGCCTATATTTTCAACTCCCCTTATTGCTTCTACACGGAAGCGATAAGGTTGTAGTGTTAGCGCCCAACGCATCAACCAAGCGTTAGCGACCTTGACCTTGTTTAAATACAGTAGGGGTTGGTGATCAGTCTCGAGAACGAAATCTCTCCCAAATAGATATGCGTGCTACTTCCCAATTCCCCATACTACGGCCAAACATTCCTTTTCTATAACGGAATAGTTTTTCTCCCTGGGTAGCAATTTCCTACTCGAGTAAGCTACGGGTAACTTACTGTCGTCTTGCTCCTGTAGTAAAACTGCCCCAACCCAGTTTCAGAAGCATCTGTTCTTAAAATAAAGGGTTTGCTGACATCTGGCAACTTTAATATAGGTGCACTAACAAGTTTCTCTTTCAGAGCACAAAATGCTTTATCTTGTGGCGGTCCCCATTCAACTTTGTTTGGTTGCCCCATCTTGGTCAAATCAGACAGTGGGCTAGCAATGGCTGCAAAAATTTGGTAGAAATTTTCTATAAAACCCTACTAGGCCTAGAAATGATCTTACCTGCGTTTGTTGGTTGGCTTTGTTGCGTCTCTAATTGCTTCAACTTGCTTGGGGTGAGGTTTTAACTGACCCATACCACTGACCCTATGACCAAAACAATCTAAATCTGTATAACCAATACTGCATTTAGTTGGTCTCACTGTGAGGTTCGCTCTTCGGAGTCTATCAAAGAGTTCCCCCAGGACAGACACGTGCTCACTCCAAGTATTCGTGTACACGAATATGTCGTCTACAAAGCTATCAATGTTTGCTAAACCTTTAAGCAAGTTTCGCATCAAACGACAACAGGTGGCGCTTGCTCCAACTAACCCGAATGGCATCACTTTGAATTGATACAGTCCCTTCTGGGTTGCAAATGCTGTCAATGCTCGGGATTCTGGGACAATGGGAACCTGCCAATATCCCTTGGCCAAATCTAATTTGGAAATCCATCGGTTTCCCGAGAACTTCGCAAATAGACCCTCCATATCTGGCATTGGTTCTGCATCGAACACAGTGATTTTATTCAACTGCCGAAAATCGATACAGAATCGGTTCGTCCGTCCTTTTTCCTGACTAGCACTACTGGAGAAGAATATGGCGAGTTGGAAGGTTCAATCACCCCCAGATCCAACATTTTACAAACCTCTTCGTCTACAGCTTCACGTGCGTTGTATGGCACCGGATAGCCCTTGATTCGAATAGGGTGAGACGTATTTAGTTTAATTTTGAGGTCCAAAAAAGTTGTACAACCTGGTCTGTCTGTGAATACATAAGATTGTTTAGCCAAGACCGCATTAATCTGTTGACGGTGGTCTTTCGTCAACTCCGCATTCACATCGACTTTATCTATCCCTTCCATCGCAACTCCCAAGTGACATTCAAGGGAACTCTCGATATTCGAATCTGCATCATCGTCTACGACTGCCGTACAAACGACATTTAAGACCCCCTTTTCAACATTGTCGCTCTGTTTCTTGATATACAACTTGAGCATCTTAGCATGGAATGTCTTTAAATTACCGTCCATGTCAATTTTAAAGTCCATGTCACCTTTTACCTCTTTAACTTTATATGGACCTTTCCACTGGACTAATACCTTATTTGAGCTAGTTGGAAGAAGCAATAAAACCTGATCACCTAAAATAAATTTCCTATTTCGCGCTCTGCTTTTATAATACTTGGCATATCTGCGCCTTGATTTAATTAATTCGTCCCGTGCCATCTTGCATGTACTCTCAAATTTATTTCCCAGATCTAACATTTACTGGTAAGTTGTTTTTATTTCCTCGTTCGCGACATCACCAGTCCATAGTTCGCGTAGTATCCGCATCGGGCCTCGAACTGTTCTACCGTACAACAGTTCGAAGGGTGAAAACCCTAAACGTTCCTGCGGTACTTCACGGTACGCGAACAGAACAGCGTTCAAATAACGGCCCCATTCTTGCGGACGTTCCGCGCACATCTTTCGCAGCATGATTTTCAGGGTACCATTAAACTTCCCTACCAGTCCATTGCACATCGGATGGTATGGGGTAGTGTTTAGCTGTTTGATTGATAACAGCCTACTTATTTCCCCCATGAGGTTAGAGGTGAATTTGGCACCACAATCAGTGAGGGTTTCTTCTGGCACCCCTACCCTACTGAAGATATCAACTAATGCTTCAGCTACCATTTCCGTTTCAATAGTTGGTAGCGCTACGGCTTCGGGGTATCTGGTCGAGTAGTCAACCAGAGTAAGAATATACCAATTCTTTCTTTCGGTAACTGGGTGTATTGGTCCTACAATATCTACTGCCACTCTTTTTAACGGTATATCTATTAATGGCATTAGTCCTAAGGGCACCATTGTGACCCTTCCCTTACATACGGTTTTCTGACATACGTCGCACGACCTACAGAACCGTGTGACATCGCCATTAACACTGGGCCAGTAGAATTCAGCGACTACCCTGCTAGTGGTCTTTGTCTTACCTAGGTGTCCTGCCATGCTTGACTCATTCGCCACCCTAAGTACTTGAAATCTATATCTCTGGGGTACCACCACTTGCCAATACTTCTTACCCTCCGGAGCGCTAAACTCCCTATGAATTAATCCGTTCTTGCGTACGAATCACGAGCTACCTCCACCCTTGCAGTGTTTAATCGCGCCGGACACGATTTTCTCAAAAATTGTTTTGATGGATTCATCACGTTCATACTCTTGTTTGAACTCATCACGCGAAATTCCTGAGATCGATTCAGGGACTATTAATTTATGAAACGCTGTTTTCTCTCGCCGTGTTTGCGCTCGCGTTTCGATTGCCTGGGCCAAAGGATTTTTAAAATCGGCCATGGATGGAAGACGGGAACCTTCAACATTACCGATCGTCAGATCGTAAGTAGGGTTTTCCATACAAAGGGCATCAACAGTTCCAGTGAGGAAAGGTGTTTGTACCGTGATCCTTGCTACGGGAATGCGACTGATCGTCTGATCAAGTAACATACATGGGGACTCCCACCCGAGCATTTGGTTATCCTGCACGAGACTACGTTTGATCACTACGCCCGTGCAACCAGTGTCACGTAATACTACGACTTCTCGACCGTTGACTAACCCTCTCGCGGTTGGCACACGCGTTTCGGGAAATAGACACGTGCAAAGCGAATGAATACATGGTTCTACCTGTACGATATTATCAGATATACCTTTACTTTGTATAGCCACTGCTACCTTATGTACAAGTCCCTTTCTTTTAGGACAATCTTTTTGAACATGACCCCATGCATTACACAAGTAACATTGCACACGCTGAATACCTGGATTCCTAACTGACCTATTTGCCTCAGCTGATTTCAAAAGCTCCCTAGGCATCGGTCTCGCTGACTGGTTTCCAGACTTAAAATCTTTTGAAACCACGTTATGGGTACCCCCATGAGCTTCGGCAAAGAAATCGGCTTGCTTAACCATATCTTTTACGTTTGTGAAGACTTTCTCTTTCAGAAATTGATCTAATTCTCGCCCAACTCTATTAAATAATTGATCTCTGAGCAAGAAATCAGTCAACCCTTCAAACGTTTTCACCGATTTGCCGCATTCAATCCACCGCTCAAAATAGTTCGCAATTCTAACGGTTAACTGACCAAAGGTTTCTCCCTGATCGGGCTTCCTATGCCTGAACGTTTTACGAAAACGCTGTTCAGTGAGCTCGTACCTTTTAAGAAGTGCTTCCTTTAGGACGTCGTACTTAAACACATCGTCTCTAGGAAGTCGTCAGTATACATCCAGTGCTTTACCCTTTAATAGAGCACTAAGATGCAGTGCCCAGTCTTTTTGACTCCACGTCTGGTTTTCGGCATACCGCTCAAACCGATGAAGATAGCTATCAATGTTATCTTTTTCATCGTCAAAGGGAGGTAGTTTGGGCCCCTTAATTTGCTAGAGGCATAATCGTGTTCTCTTCCAGATGTTGCTAATTTTACCTTACGCTCATGATCCCGTTGCTTTGCTTTTTCCTCTAACTCTATTCGCCTTTCTTCCGCTTCCATTTCCCATCCTATCCTGTCCTTTTCGGCCTGCTTCTCTAATTCGATCTTTTCCTTCTCTAATTATATCTTTTCCTTCTCAAATTCTATCTTTTCCCTCTCAAAGGCCCATTTCCTTTCATCGGCTTACCTTTATAATTCCCGTTTCCTTTCTTCGGCCTCCCCCTTTTCCTTTTCTAATTCGCTTTCAAATTCCCTTGACCTTACCCTTTCTTCCCTTTCCTGGGCTTGTTCTTCTTGAATAAATCTCCTTAAACATTCACCTTCATAACCAAATTTGTTGCCTAAGGCAACCAAGTCCTTTAGGGATGACATGACAAATTGTAATATAAATATAAATATATATATATACCACAGGCTGACCTTATAATCCTGATAAAAGTAACCAAACCAATGCTTTAAATACGTTTATATTGGAAACATGGACCTAGATAAACTAAACAAAAATAATCCCCTACTTGAGTATAATCTTGTCAAGAAGGTCACGTTCAAATATAATCATTAAATGTATACTTTCACAAAAATGATTGACAGTCCACTTAATCCAGCGATCCCACTTCTGACACCATTGTAACAGAATTGTTACCGAGTGGATGGTGGATTAAATGAACAACACAAACACAATATGTGAAAGATAATGTAAATTTATGAAATAAATTATTTATGAAAAATAATGATGTATCAACACAATAACTCATGCATTCAACCCACAATCACATTCCACAACCATTCACAATTCAAAAATTAATTAAATATTAATACAAAATAAACACAGATCCAAAGCAATCTCCTGGACTATACACAGATCCAAGGAACCTTTACAAAAGTTATATTAACGCAAGTATAAATTGCGATAACAAATACACACATCAAACTATACTATCGCACGTATGGATTGCGACAACTAGCACGAACATATACATGTATTTAATCAAGTTGCTAACTTTTATTAATATTCATGTAATCCCTTGAAATACTACTGTGATTCGAAGTAACTATGTGTAAATATAACAATGTATTCAATTGTACTACAATTGCAACACACACATGTGTCTCGACCTTGTATAACCGTACGATTCACCAACTATTCAATCGCCACCCAGCTTCTCCGAATACCCAGGGTTGACTCAATACTTTTATCGGTCACTTGCCCTTCACGGATCCACCACAGTTATACGTACATACAGCATAGAGCATCTACTAGAACCATTGGTCCCAAATATCTAGATGCTACCCCGGACGTTTACACCTCTAGACAGCTCCGACACTCGGACATTAAGACTTCTAGATTTCCGTATATTTACACATCATGACAGACGTAGGCGGACATACAATTCAACAGACATACAGTCAGATACCTCAATTCGATCGCACAATTAAACAGCGCAATCACGGCACTATCAATCACATTCATAGACATTCAGGGACGTTCAGAGACGTTCAGCTACAATTCAGAAACATTCAGAGACGTTCCGCTACAAATCAGCTACAATAAAGATAACCGAACTAATAATAGTTGTTTCTAAAACAATCTACAACTTAGATTACGCTATTGCATTTAAAGTCTAATAGTGACTAGTAATTCCAAATATTCCATGTTTTAAATCTGCATTGTAATAAAGGCATCATTACATGAAATGATAAAGTGAATTAAATTCACAATAAGACGAAATACAAATTTAACACTCACCCCCTTGGCTGGAGAAAGAATGACGAGCTATCTATCCTGTGATAAGTTACTTTTGGAAACGTAATATTATCATAAATATTCTGCCTTATATTCACGACAAAATTCCCGTGCACCCCGTGATTCTAATGTTCCTGATTCGTAGTCAGGCACATGCAAACCGTTACACGTTGCTTACCTTGAAAAAAAACACTTATTCACCCCAGGTAACGCATGTACGACGAAACCCCAAACAATGGTGAAATTAGTTTGTAATTCAAGAAGAAATAAATTCAATTTTCAACTAATTATGTGACAACATAAAACATAGTTAATTAAACTGAAACTAAAATCTCGAATAATATGTTCTCGATGTAACTTTGCCGCAGGATGAAATCATTAAACAAATTAAAATATTAAATCAGCTTGTATCCGACATGGAGTATCTGAACGAAAGATTTCTTCAATCAATAGTTAAAAACAGATTTAACTTAAACAGCAAACAAACGTTTCCAGATGAATATAACATAACAGAAGCTGATCTACCAGATTTCAAGTTCCCCGATATAACGAAGACGAACTAAAGAAATCGGTTAGTAATATCATCGACAAGTATTTTCCTCGAATACTTGTCGCATGGAGAAAAATAGCACTACCACAGGATACTATTCTCAGATACAATACTGCTCCATTTGGAGGTGTTATATATATATTACCCGTGAATGTAGATATTAATTCAGCGATCACGCTCAACCATGTTTGTGATGCAATCGATGGAAGTTATGATACAAACACAGAAATATAAAATCATGCACTGCAGGGATATATTCTGTATACTTTCACTCTTCAAGTCTCTCCTGGAAGTTTAATTATATAAGTACCGGTTAACCCCCTGTATTTACGATGTCATAATTCACTACTAACTTTCAAATTCAAAGAATAAAACGCTAACTTGATTGATTTATCTCAAGAGGAATTACAGATATGTCTGTATATCAGATCCTAATTCAGAATAATACTAATTTTGAAACATTTCCACACAAAATCAGTCGCCTTGATGAAATTAAGATACGCGATTTTAGTAGTAAATACCCCATCAGAATTAGCATCTTGATTTCATCTCAATGTCAGAAAAGAATTTGTCACAGTTTAGCCCATAATTGTATTTGTTGATTTTTCAATACATATTACATGATTGATATTTTCGTAGTTCATTATATTCTAAATATACCTTTAAATATTTTTTTCTTCACACAAATGAACAGTAGCATAATGATAATATTGGCCTTTGTGTCTTTCATAGGGTTAATTTTCTCTTTGAGATTTTTGTGTCCTTGAGACTTTTGTGTATTTGACCCTATGACTGTTTCCTTTGGCCGATGCCCTGTCGGGCACCTTAGAGTTACATAGAGCCTTTTTCGTTGACGCTATTATTTATTTTAGGGGTGCCCATAGACATACTAACAACGAATTTTCTAAGCGAAACGCAATTTGAGAATACTCAGAAGGCTGTCTATGTATTTCGATTTCATGCACACACACAGCAAAGATGAAATCTCGGGTGAGTGCAAAACCGCACCAACCACATTATTTGAACGTGATGGGAAATGTACATGAAACGCCATTGGGCTGGCGCCCCCACTTATATAGGACAAGTGATACTGGGCAACCATCGATAATATGCCTTTTACGGGATTCGAAGCTCTGATTTTCAGCACTATAACCGGACGCTTTAGCACTGTACCAAGGAACTTTCTTATTTTATAAATACTTTAGAATCATTATATAGCTATAGGTCCTCCTGGATAAATTCGTGCAAACGCAGTAGCAACTTCTTTCGCTCTCTTTGTAGATAATGGCTCAGCTTCTTTGTATCTACTCCCAACATCAACTACAATTGAAGCGTTCTTGTAAGTTACTCGATGTCAAGTATCATGTGGTAGGAAAAATATCTCCGCCTGATGATCTTCATTTGGAACGATGACATCACAATGCGCGTATTCGATTCATTTCGATATCAATTTATCATATTGCCTGTCTTGATAACCAATCCGCAGCACTAACTTGTTTTAACCTTTGCTGCTTCGGCAAGTTTATTAATAGCTGTGATACCTCTCCAGTATCCTCTTGGGGAATGATAAATATATTCCATAATATTAATTACCAGCCCATGAAGCTCCGCTTCCCAATATAAGTTTACCCTTCATCGCAGATCTTGCTAACCAGATAACTAATGATTCCTTGAAAGTATTATTCGTAATATAATTGAACGCGTGAATCAATTTCACATCAGCGAGATGTCTATGCTGCAGATTGTTACTTTTTAAGATACGTCATGAGAGTGACAAACTCGATCAGTTTCATTTATAGGATATTCACCTCGTATTGGATGGTCATGGCTGTCATTTCTGATATCAAGTCTGGTTCCGTAATTATATTCTAGAGGATGTTTTTTTCTGGTTATTGATCCTATGGAGTCCCTGGTAAAATGTTTGACAATTTTGCTGCAATATCACATCCCCCTTTTGTTTTAAATAGTCAGCTTATTTTAGAGAAATAAATCTAAATTTTTTTGTAGCACGTTGTGAACACTTCCCAACAAGTGCTGATCTGTTATTTTTTTAGTAATTGTTGTTAAATCGTTTGTGTTAGTATGCGTCTTGCATTTCACACAATATAGATCCATTATTTATTGATAACAAAATGAATGTAATTGATATTTCAGCGACAAAAGCACGAGAACATGTAAAGCATATTGTTCCACTACCAAATTCAATGAGAATGATAGTAATTGGACCGTCTGGAAGTGGCAAGACGTAATTGCTACTTAATCTGATAATGAGATGGTTGAAATGGGACAGGTTGTATTTACTAGCGCAGTCTGTAGATGATCAGTGGTGTCATGATGTTTTAAAAGATTTTAATGAAAATGCAAAGACGATAAATGAAGATGGTAATGATATTATTAAATTTATCACTGATATCAATGAAGCACCGAGTATTTATGACCAAGTTGGAAACATTAATAATATTTAGTCGTGTACGATGATGTAATGCTGGATAAACAAGAAAACCCAGCTAGAATATTCTCTCGAAACAGACATAAAAAAGCAGATGTGAGTTATGTTACCCAGCGGTATATGCAAATCCCTAAGGTGATCAGGGAGAATTGTAGTATTCTTACTGTGTTTAATGGAGTTGATACTCACACACTTAGACATATCTATCAGAACTGGGATATCGGAGATATTGATTATAATCATTTTAGGATTGATTTTAGTCATGCTATATCACCCCCACACGGATTTATGAAGTAAATTTACATGATCCACGATCAAGATGCCAAATCAGTCTTGATAAAATATTTGGATAACAGCAGCGGGGTGGGGTGGTGGTGGAGGAGGAGCGACATCAAATATACTTCTTGGTAAGATAGAAGCCTTAGTTCTGGTTTTTGACGTTATTTTGTTTTTGTTTCGTTGGTTTTTGGATGAGGCCTTAGTTACTAAATAGACGAGGTGGGTTCGCCATCTCTGCGTAGGAGGCTTTAGTTTGACAAATAACCGAGATTGGTTCGCCCTTCCCCCATAGAGGTTTCTTTTTTGTCTGAAAACTTGGTCGGTTCGCCCACTCTGCTGCTAAATCACTATAAAATGCCACACTGCAGACATCTTATCGATAAGACTGACATTTGTTAAAAATCTATGTTCAAAATCCAAGTCACATGCACACACGCACATAGTAATTTCTAAAACATTTGAAGAAGTGTATACACAGAAAGAAGACATTTTATTTATACGTTTTATTAAACCTCTACTTTGAATCACACTAAATTATACAAGTAATGTTGGGCGGCATTTATTGTTAATATTGAAGGAATAATTTCTACAAATAACAGGTAAATTATATATTCAAAAGCCATATGCCTTAATTAGTTGAAACGAACAATGTCGTGATGGTACAATACAATTCTAATAAATGTAATATGGTTCAAAGGAATATCATTTCTTAAATAAAAGTATTGCTTTCCATATATTTTTGAACAAGAAAGATCCGGTAATAAATGGACTTTTGACTTCTTGTTTATGTCCTCACAACTGCATGTTAATGTTTTATCACTTCCGGGATTATGTAGTGATCATTATAAAAAATGTGACAATATAAACTAAAAAATTAAGGAAGGTGATGTTATATTGAAAATTGCTGGTGCACTAAGAAGAAAAAGAACATAATTACATTAAAATGATATGGGTTATTATACATACATGAAGAAACAGTTTATATTCCTTCATTTATAAGAGGTAACTAACATACCTATCTGGTCTCAACCATTTTTACACGACAGCAAGATACTTACGCCCCTCTTCTGACAAATATATATACACAATATTCCCACTATAAAAACGAAGTCCTATGGACTATGTGCTTTGTGCATTCCAGGGCCCAGCAACGTGGAACAAATTGCCCAGTTAAATTAGGCACAATGACGGTGATCCCTTTCAAGAGTGCTCTTAAAGCTCAACTGTTTTGACCGCAAGAAAAAACTTACAGACATAACAATGTTTCCTACCTTAAATATTTTCAACATTTTTTTGTTTTCTAATTTCATGGTGTTTCTCTTTGCTTTGTGTAGATATGTCATTATAGATGCTGTAAAGCGTCTAAAGCTTCGAAAGATTAGGATCTATTTAAAGTCCTTATTTGTGTTATCAATCTGATGAAACTGGTGTGGGTTTTAATCCTTATCATCATGAACAACCCATCTTACTGTAATGTCTTGAACACTTGGCATCGCATTGTTTTGTTTTACTCAATTTTTGATAAGATAATTTGTGCATTTATCATTTAAAATACTTTTAGAGGAGTTTCTATCTATTTATTTGGCAAAAGCTCAATTCGATTATATATTCTTTAAATAACAATTCTGCCTGCATATTGGAAGAGCTATAAACGTATTCCTTGTCAAACAAGCACAGATATCTGCATGCACGACAACATATCTACATATTGCAACCGGAAACTTTAGGAAATGGTGAGCAATTGAAACTAGATGAATTATAATGAATCTATAATATTACAATATACTTTAGAAAATTAAAAAACAACTTTTCTCAAGATAATGTGACTAAAATAATTGATCAGCAAACATAACTGATCACGTCAAACATAGGTTCTACAATTCACGGCAATCCACTAAATACTACAAGAATAGATAGCTGCTTTCACAAAATTCATTACAATTCACGGCAATCCACTAAATACTACAAGAATAGATAGCTGCTTTCACAAAATTCATTACATCATGGTGTAAGTGCAATAAGGCAATAACTCTTCCAATACTCAATTGATCACAAACATTTCTCATTATGTGCCGCTTTAGAAGATTCAGATATTATGCACGAGATTTCAGAACAACCAATCAAAAACTACATGACAAAATGAATTCGCAAGATCCTGTTCTT
Source organism: Unio pictorum (assembly GCA_030141615.1). Lineage (NCBI taxonomy): Eukaryota > Metazoa > Mollusca > Bivalvia > Unionida > Unionidae > Unio > Unio pictorum. Next base: position 11,469,962 of record JARLTB010000034.1, on the reverse strand, counting down.
AGCTGCATTCAGCCGCAAATGGCAAATTATCTGACACAAAGTGAGAAAAGTGATTCTACTTGACATGTACAATGTTTGATACCTTGAATCAGGTTCCAAGTAAAACATCTAACAAAACCAGATCAAACTTACTAGTCGAGATGAACATGTTTTGAATAACATTTCCCAAGTTTCATGGTGATCGATTCAGTTGGCTTTACATGACGTCACAAAATGTGTGTACTTCCATATCCGCCATTTTGAGTCACTATACCTCATAACATTCACCTAATAACATTGTTCTTCCCGCATACTCACGAAGTCACGTTTCATTTTGTGCGTAAGAATATAATAATACATCATATACTGCTGAGCATGTCAACCGCACGAGATCGAATGATTGATTTTACAACTGGTTTTCTTCACGTAAAATATCTAAATTTCAACCATCTTTGTTCTTCTTTCATAAACAAATAGATCGATCAATAAACAAACGCATGCACATATGTATGCACAAACAATTAGAAACATGTAATGCTTTCAATTTTCATGAGCTTAAATAATGCATCTGATTATCGTTCAAGTTCAAATGCTATTTGGTAATACACAATTTCATTATTCTAAACGCATTTTAGGAATACATCGTTTTAACATTCGACACAAAGTCATGCTGTTTTAGACACATATTTCGTTTGAATACACTAAAGATGACACTTCCTTGACCGGTTATCGCTTTCACTCAGTATCATCCTACATCCATCGTCTCCACCACAAATACAATACTTGAACATACTAATTAAACTGGTTTGTCAACTTTCTCTTGCAAAAACACGTGTCGCGAAAAGTATTTTTACATTAAAGTTCTAATATAAAATACATGGTATGAAATTTTAATTCGTGACTGATATTATATCCTGAAATTCATTATCCGGAACTACTCGTCCCAGATGACAAGCTATGAGATTGTTTAAGAATAGCAATATTTTCTGTTTGTAAAGAAAGGTGCATTTCTATTTGATAGCAATATAAACAATAACGTTAACTTCACTATTCTCTCTCGATATAAGCCAAAGAACTTCCATCTTTGTTTTTTTTTTCTATTTAATTTTTGTTTAATCTATGTATTTTTCTGATCAAGTAAATATCCTTATTTCCGGTAGCCTAGTGGTCAGAGCGTCCACCCCTAGAACGGAAGGTCGTGGGTTCGATTCCCGGCTACATCATACCAAATACTTACAAAAATGATATTAACAGCTGTCTCGCTTAGCGTTCAGCATTAGGAGGTTAGTATTAGGTCTGGTCGGCCTGGTGTCATGATAATGTGTCATGGTGGGACAGCATGCTACATGTCTGTGGCATGATGCCCCAATGCTAGACATCACTATAAATATCGAAACGATAAAACTGAAACATTATGTTAAAAATCCTAATCAAGCAAATACATATCCTCATTGATAGTTAAATCAGATTATTATCTTCAATATACATGATGACTAAATTTGGCAAAGGTTTGCTTGGGACTAAAAATGGCAGCAATATGCATTGTGGGTATTTGCGTATTCGATCGTGACGTCTGTTTTTTGTCTATGACCATACTATTTTGCAAGTTACATAACAGCCAGTAAACTGTGCGTGCTAACGAGTGTCATTTACCAGTTCAAGACGGAGACAAGAATAATTCCCACGAACACTGAGAGTAATGTAGTTTCCCATATGCACATAATTAATTTCTGTAAATAACAGTAACCACGTTTTATGACGATCATTTAAAATAATCGAGGGTAGCTCTGCCAACGAAATTATGTGACGGGGAGAAAGTTAGGAAAAAGAAACATATGTGTCTAACTTTTAACTAACCTTTTTCAAATTATGCAGTGTTGTCCTTTCTTGCATGTTACGTGGAAATATTGATGTTCCCGTTTAAAAAAAATAGATTGCATCTACGACAAGCTGATAAATGAAAATATCGTGTAGCCTAAACTGCTTTGTTAGTCAGCATTAATTTTTCAGTATTTTTTAATCAGCAATAATTTGCAGTAAGACAATTGCTCTATGTTCGTCGCTAAATGACCGTCTGTGGTGATGATGCTTCTTAAATAGTTTCATTTTGGCCGAGATGAGGATGGTGGTAAATGTCGAGACGCCTCCTGTCATCTAGATGTTCAACCGTGTTTGAACTAGTACTGTTAGTACTTGTCATACTTCGCGGTAATGATCGCGTACCATTGGATAAATCATAAAGGGAAGGTTGTGGTGACTTATTGTTACCATTTTTCTTGTCTTCTACAAATTTGTGCAGTTTGTATAAAATGCTTTCTTCACTCGTGCCACCAGTTTCATCATCTTCTTCGATGACGTCAATTCTCATGAGATGCCTCTTCATCTTTATCATTTTCTTTCTAGACCTGTCGTATGTATCAACTTTAACTTCCTTGGCTACGCTTGTGGCATAGTTGTGGGTATACTTGTTCGGTAAAAGCCCCTCAAAGAAAAGGATGACAGCCAGTTGTTGTAAATGGAGATGCATATCAGGAGTAAACTTTCCAAGAAGGTCTGTGCACGTGGAGGACATAATGGCGATCAGTGCATTAAGCATGAGAATGGTAGTCATGATTACGAAAACTATAAATACTATTGAGAACCATACAGGGTGACTGGAATCGCCGATTTCGATATCTGCAACACCTAGAAAAGTTTTAAAAGTCAGCATAAGCATTCCCTCCCAACTGCTATAACTATTGAAAGTCTGATTAGTTGGGTTATAAAGGAGCATAAACATTGCTGTAGAAAAAGCCACTAATTGGAGCGCTATGATTGGTGCAAAGCGAGTTATATCTTGTAACAATACTCTTTGAATCAGGGAGGTGAAAAAGCAAAAAAATCTTGTGGCTCGCAGAAAGAAAAGAAAGAGATACCAGCCAATAACCACGGCAATAATCAAAAGCATGTTGTTATAATCAGGCGACCATGTTGCGCCAAAGTCGGATATAATGCACAGTGCAAATAGTAAAAATAGAGCGTGAAAGATTAAATTTGCATAGGGGTTTAAAAGTAGCTTAGAAGTGATTTGAAAGTTTCCCCTGCATATCTGCACAATCTTAAAACACCCTAACCATATGTACAGAGGACACATTATTGTCATGATGATGGCAAAGTAAGCAGGGAACGGCGTACCCAAACCCTGATTGATTGTCACCGTTCTCTGACTCTTCACCCTCTCCACAGCAGCTGCCGTTAGTACAAACATTATTATGATGTGGAATAGCAAAAAAATGTAGAGAAATTTACAATAATGTCTCCATTTTCTGATGATCATCCACTTTATCGGTCTTATTTGCATAAAACTCAGTGACGTTTTGTAGGAATGATGAAAAATCAGATCAAATACTGATGGCGCTCCAGTTTTCTTTTCTGTTTGGGGTGGTTTTATGGCGCTATCTTTCAGCTGGGCTTCCATCTCTTTCTCCTCTTGTTGCCTCCTGTATTCTCTCAGCTGATGATCTATATCCGTCATGTCGTACAGCTTCACGTCAAAAAGTCCCGACGAGTCATCCGTGTTGCAATATCCCTGTAGGAAAAGAAGATAAATGTTTTCTAGATATATATATATGTGTGTGTGTATGTGTGTGTGTTTACAGTAATAAATTTGGAGTATATTCATTTGATAGCGTCCCGTTTTAAGGAATATTTAGGTTTGTGTGATTACTTGTGTGAATAATGAAAATATATTTTCCCCGAAATAATTAGCAACTACTACAGGGAAACGTCAGGCAGTAAAGTGTTAGTATTTGACTAGTAGTGAAGTCAGGCCCAAACTGAATTAATGTCCCTGTCGTAACGTAGTCAATATTAAAATATAGGGGTGTACATTTTCCAGTGGCAGGATTTACGGTAGAAAACCGGTAAATTATTCATAACAATAAACGAAATAGAGATAGACAGATAAGGTTTTTTTCACCGGGTGGCAAATGTCGTACAGTCACATTGGCGAAATGTGCCAGAACGCATACATAAAGTGACCTAAGGTGGAGGGGTTAAAATAATTCAATGTTTAGAGGAGTGCTGTATATTTTTCCACGGAAACCTGATGACGAAAGCCATGCTGATGTGTGATTTATATATACTGGGCAGTCTAGATATATGTGGTCTTGCAAAGATTAGAGTACAATTTATGTATAAAACGGATAGGTCAGACTTTCTAAGTTTCAGCTTTAGTTGTATGGAAACATGTTTACTTTACTATGTAGTCTTAATAGGTAGGAAACTATATTGCACAAAGGTTTTTAATATGACAACACACACACACACACACACACACACATATATATATATATATATATATATATATATATATATATATATATATATATATATATATATATATATATATATATATATATATATATATATATATATATATATATATATATAGTTTATAGTTACTTTCTTGATTGATTGTTTCTAAATTAAGTTACTTAGACAAAAAAAATTACTCAGACTCTTTGTGTTTGTTTTACCTCGTTAATTATGAAATTAACAAGTTCGACCTGTCCGTATTTCGCAGCAAGTATAAGCGGTGTTTCGTTATTCTTGTTTGGCGTGGAGAGCAACCTTATGAAGCAGTCCTCCTTTTGTTTCTTGATGAACTGCATCATTTTTAGTGCATCGTCTTCGCGCTCACGAAAGATATTAGCGTGTTTCAGAAGAGAGTGGCAAAGGTTATCACCGTAACTGTTTTCTTGATAAACATCAGTTTCCTTCTGTTCAAGTAAATATTTCACCATCATGTCGTTGCCAGTCAATGCGGCAATCGATAGGGGTAATTGGCCCATCATAACGTTGTTCTTGAACTTCAAACCCGTGGCTGTTTGTGAAAGCATTTCTTTGACCTTGTCATCTTCTGGATAGTTTTCTTTTGCAGCATCAAGTAATTCTTTTACTAGCTTTATGTTTTCCTTACAGATTGCCATGTGAAGTGGTGTTTGGCCACGAAATTTAGTAGAATGGTCTCTGTTGCAATCCAATAACTCGTGGTGTTTTGTTATTATATGGCAAAGAACTCGCTCGTGAGCACACATCTGAGCACACTCCTTTGTACAATCCTGAGCTTTCTCATGACGGCGTTCCTGAGCACACCCGTTTGCACCATTCTTCTCCATTTCTCTGTATTTAAGCACGGTTATCGCTTTATGCAAAACTGTCGAATAATCATCTTTCTTGTTTCCTTCTTGAAACGACTGACACGTTGCAAGTGTTTGCAGGTTTCTTTTAAAATATGTTTCAGCCTCCTGTGTTACATTTTCCCATCCTGAACTGCCCAGTAGATTAATGTATTTAAAAATGGTTTCATAGAGTTTAGATTCTCTTTTTCGACCTACTGGATAGGCGAGGGACGTCATGATAAAGCGGTATTCTTTTTCTACTGTGGCACTTTAATAGACGTCTTCCTGCAAAATATTATGTATGCAATAGATACATGACAACAACTAAAAAGGTATCTCAAATATTAGCTGGCTTCATAGTGTTCCAGTATTTAAGTAGATAATGAAATCTTAATCCTGTAACCAATTAACTAATGAATTGGAGACTCTTTTCTCTTGAACATAAAGCACGTGTGGCTAGTGTTATTATAAGTCAATATGAGTTTTGAGATCTTGGTTTTGAAAATGAATATGAATCGACTGGACATATATAACTTCGATTTTCTTGATGATGTGGGTGACTTAAAATTTGAGTTACGTTACATTTTAGTAGGATCATAAATGAAAGGATATGAAATGACAAAACATGGAACATTTCACATACGTACTCTAGACCCATGCTCCATATATATACATATATATATATATATACATACAAACAACAGTATAAACAAAGAAGCATGGGCGCGTTTTGGAGATTGAATGGAACTTTTAAAACCCATTTAGGGAAATGGATTTGAATTTACAATTTTGTTCTAAACAGGTTTGTTACTATTTTTCTACTGATATTCCATCATTACTAATCAAATGTAATTGGTCACCTGGTAAGATAAGCAATTTTAATTTACCCCATCAACTTTCTTAATATGAATTTCATGTATTCAGAATTCCCCGGTCAATCGCGCTCAGCGGAGATGTGCTTCTTGATGTGCTTCTTAATCAGTGTTTGCATTCAGTGATCACTGGTGCCTATTAGCACTGACCGTTCCAAGTATGAAAATTTAACTTCTTTTCTTTGATGAACCAGACACATGGTACGCATGAAAGCATACTAACTAAATCGATGCTTAAACATTTTATATTCGATTGTATTTTTTACTCAAGTGAAACTGTAAGTTACCTATATGTGGGATTCGAAAATTGGCGTTTATAAGCCTACAGAATGTGTACTGTACTATTGCCATCCCATGCCATTTAGTAATCGGTCTCCTCTGACACTTCCAAATCAATTTGTGATATTAGAACATTATGATGGGGTATGGAATTCGAGTCATTACCTATCGAAAACTTGGAATTCGCCGCGACCATGAGCTGGTTGTCTAGGGTAGCTAATTCCAATGTTGTTATACAATAATTCTAAACTATTAATTAAAACTAACATATTGTTTGTAAAAGAAAGAAATGACACATACTTATAAACATATATATTGTGATGTATATGTAATTTAATTGTATGTCTGTTAGATTTGTTTTTTGTTACTCCATTACATTGCTCTTGTCATGTAATTTTGTGTACTGCCTTTGACATTTTCCAGAATGGAGTTCAGATCTGACTACTGTTTTAAATTTTGCGACGTAAACAACTAAAAAATGACACATCATATCAATTTGTTGACCTCGATTCCCAATCAGCGACAGTTTAGGGAAAACCTTTATTTCTTATTTTTCTTCTTTTTCAGAGTAAGAATGTTTCATTTGAGTCAGGGTCAGGCTGGTAGGAATGCTGTTTCGCATATAACAAGTTTTTATTTCTTTCTAGAAAATGTTATGATACGAATGTTAGCTCATGTGCCTTAACACATGAGACTTAACGTTGGTTTAAGTTGTGTACAGTTTTGAATGATTTACGTTCTTCAGTTTATTGAATTCCAGTTTTTATTTTCTGTGGAAATGCGTAAGTGCTCAAATAATTCTTGGACAAAATTCACTTGACATTCTACAGTATTAGAAACACTAGAATAATATTTTATTTGGTTCAACAATAGTCTCTTGATGCATCAATACAACACTGACTATCACATACGTCATCACCTTACATATTGGATTCTATCGGAAATCGAAATCTGATTCAATTAGAATTTTCCATTCATATGACTTCTGTTTTAATTCTTGGACTATTTTTGGACTTAATTCGCAATACAGTAAGGTTCGTTTAATTTTTATTCACATAATATTTTAGGGAAATAAATTATTGAATTTTACAAAGCTTATTGTCTTCACCCTTTTCTGTTACTTATTTCTAGAATTTAGACTAATAACAGACAACGGGGTCGCTCTCTTTTGGGATATATGAATTTAGGCTAAAATATTTCAGAAAACTATTTATTGGAAGTTTAAATTCCCTATTTTCCAGTTTTGAAATCTTCAGTGAAATAAATACGATTTATGCAACATCATCGGTTAGTAGAAAGTTTTAAAAAATGTTTACTAGGAGTGGTTTTAGATTTTAAAAATGATGTACAACTAAAGAGCTAGAATGAATAAGAGATACTACATGGTCGTTTGAGATAGAAAATATACAAATGGAACGCGAGCGTCAAGTAAGACAAATTCAATTTGATCGAAAAAAAGAGATAAGTTAAAGATAATTAAAAGAAAAAAATAAAGAAAGCGAATTTCAAATTAGATTCACAGAATTAGATCTGGCAAAAAACACACTCTCCTATATTTTCTGCAAGGTATTTACTAAATTCAGCAATGTATTAAATCGCCAGTTTGTTTCATAATATTAATTTCTCATGAGTATCATGTTTATAAATACATGAAGCAAACGTTTTTCGCTCGCTGTGGTTATTATAGCGTTCTTCAAGCGTATACATAAAAGAACATAGTTAGTTAGTAACAACAACACATATACATAAAAGAACATAGTTCGTTAGTAACAACAACACAAACTTCCTTTCTCCATCAGTAACTGCTAAAATTATCGATCACTGTCGAGAGACCTCCAATAATATTCATACGCTATATACGATTCCATTCGTAGCGGCGAACATGATATGCTTCCAGCCTGCACTGCGATGTCCCCCATGATAGGATTTGGATAGATTTCCACTATGTTGAGTGTAGTCCCCAATTTCATCTGAGCAAATTACAATCCAAATCACGAAGCCCATCTGCATCGTGAATACCAAACAATTTACATTTGTAGAATATTAAAGCGTCATTAACGGCCTTTTCTCCAAAATGTTAAGAAACGTGACGCGACGAGGCCGTTTTCTTGTAAGTAAACGTCTGCACTAGCCATTGCATTGCGCATTCTCCACCCCCTCCGAAAGTGCTGATGATTTCGATGCCCAACGAGTGCAACGAGTGCAATACCGTGGAGTAAATTAATATGAGTGAATGCTATCACGCAATCAGTTCCATGAAGCAACCGTTTGTTGCAGGAAAATAACAATAATTTGCAAAAGGCGCATCTAGGAATATATTTCTGACGTTTTTATAGGAGGGGTGGGATGGGAATCTACTGCTAAAAAATTGGAAAAAAATTCGCGATTGTATAGTATAAGAACATAGATCGGTTGGTCAGTAGTCCCTTGTGACAGGATTAAGACTGACACCAACAAAACAAACAACATAAAAAATAAAAAGAACAAACTAACCCTAATATAAAGACACAACAACAATCAAATAAAAAACAAACAACCAAAAAATAAATTTTAAAAAAACAAACACCGGCGCGAAAGTGACTTCACTCTTGTGTAATACCCTTTTCGTCGCCCCACAAAAGCCAAACAAATATGGAATAAATTATGTAAGATATATAATCCATTGCACTTTGTACAAGACAGTTCTGGAGTTGTGTCCTTGAGATACATTAACTTTCAATTGATTTTGACCTAGTTTTCGTTGAATAAGCAACATGTGATAGCCATGAATCTACATTCATATACCCTACTCGTAATGGTATAAATGACATTGTATTATTCTTCTTTAAAAACCTGTTTAAAGTTTGCTTCTGTTTGGTCATGTGAGACACCTCTCGTGCAAGTTTGGGCATACGATCAATGTATTCTCTTAGACCCGATTACTTTGTTTTCGTTTTACCTCGTTATAACTTTTTCAAACCAATGGAATGGATATAATGTATACTTTTATTGTGAAAAATGGTAATGGATATAAATAACAACAATAATATTTTCCCCGAATTACTGAAATATAATGCAAAAGAAACCTGCGTTCCGGACCTATCCCATGCCAACAACTTGAATGGTTCGTTCCGTACGTGGGAACTAGTGATGCGAATCTGATTGGCAATCACCACATGAACCGACTCCATCTCAGATATATCTCAAAGCCTGTCTTTCCTTGATACTCAAACAGTAAAGTAATGGATTGTTTTAACATTTAGGACCAATCTAAAGATAATTAAAAAGTGGTGTCTATTTATATATAATTACATAAAATGACTTCAAATTAATGCAGGAAGCTATACATATCCAGTGGATACAGCTGTCATATGAGTTAAATGAGCAATGCAACACTTTAATTAAACCAAAAATATAGTCATATATTTGAAACATAATTATTTCACGGTTATTAGAATGAATTCCAATTATCAGGTTAATTTTAACTAGAATTTTCCAACGATACACTACATAAATACTTTATTTTCTGCGTAATGTCTATCAGCTTACATTATAACATTTTATACATTGGTGAATAAATAGTGTACAAGGATAGCTATACATAAATACATCCAGTTTGGAGTCGTCACAAGTTCTGAGTTAGGTATTTTCTGAATATATCTGCAACCATGAACATTTCGAGTTAATCCAAGTTTTGAAAACTGCCTATAACATTCATAAATTTACACGTGATAAAGAAGAGAAGAACTCACTAAATGTTGATACATGTTTATTATGAGCTGCCTTTCTAGAAATTTGCGTTCGTGTTATATATATATATATATATATATATATATATATATATATATATATATATATATATATATATATATATATATATATTAGGTTGACATTGCCGGGGTGGGAGTGGGAGACAAGATCCCACTCCAGTTAAATCCCCCATACGGCTTTCGTTCCTGATCGCCTCTGTCAACTAAAATCCAGCTCCTGGCCTTCACGAGTGGCTTAGATCTGAAACCTCGCGGACCGCGTTATCCAGCAACAGGACAAGGGGTGAAGGTGGGTCACTGGCGCCTTAAAACCAGTTGCTTCGGGTAGATGGGACTCGTAAACCTTGGATGGTAGCTCATCTAGGAGAAGGAAAACTCTGATTCTAAACCTCTACTGCCTTGCGGCTATACACACACATGTGAAAAGCTAAGGGAGTAAACCACAACAAAAATCCGGAGACGGAGTCCCTAAGGCGGTATGACATTGACATAATTCCAGCAACTCCTGCGACGCCGTTGGTGCCAAGCTATATCGACACTTGTCGTTCCCTTGGGCCCAACAGCTGCGTGGAAAGGGGGTATCTACTGCATGGGCAACAGCTGATTCTCCATACCACCCTGCCAGGCTTCGTAGCTCCACTGGAGAGGACACTCCAGCGTCGTCGTATGATGTCGGCACAACACGAGAAGTAGCAGTTTACCGGTTCTAAGCCAAAGCTCGATTGGCGTAGAGCTTGGCGCCAGGGGTTAATTCTGACGGTGGGAGAGATCACAAGGTCTCACTGGACTGCTACCGCCCGCCTTAAGCTGGGCAGCCTCCAATCAGTAAGGTGCTTGGGAGCCGACCATGAGGCCTTACGGGCAGCGACTTCTGGAGATGTGCTGCTCCCACAGCCTATGTGTGACCAACACTTTTTTCCAATGCAAGGAGATCCACCAGGTGTCTTGGAGACACCCACGTTCACTACACTGGCACCAGCTAGACCTTGTCATCACCAGGCGTACGGAACTGGCCAGCGTCCTCCTCACCCGCAGCTACCACAGTGCCGACTGCGACACGGATCATTCACTTGTGGTCAGTAAGGTGCGAATATTACCCAAGAAGCTGCACCATGCCAAGAAGAAGGGTCACCCTCGCATCAACACCTGCTGTGCAAGTAACCCAGACAAAACACAGCAGTTCATCAGCAATGTGCAATAAGCTCTCACCAAACTGACACCTTACGACACCATTGATTCCAAGTGGGCCCATCTCCGTGACTCTGTGTACAAATCAGCCATCATAGCTTACGGAAATAGGGAACGGAAAAATGTCGACTGGTATGAGGCAAACTGGGAGGAGATGGAGTAAATGACTGAGGCAAAGAGGAAAGCCCTCCTGGCATACAAGGCTGTACCTAGCCCAAGAACATTGCAAGCACTCAGGAGTGCAAGGAATAACGCCCTGAAGTCTGCCCGCCACTGTGCCAACATGAACTGGCATAACCTTTGCAACATTATACAGACAGCTGCCGATAACGGGGAAGCAAGAGTAATATATTAGGGCATCAAGAAGGCGACAGGCCCCTCCATTTCTGATGCCGCCCCCCTCAAGTCCAAGACAGGTGAAGACATCACAGACCAGAGCAAACAACTGCAGCGATGGATTGAACACTTTCTCGAGATATATACAACCCAAAAAAAGTCACTGACACTGCCCTGGATGCCATTCCAGACCTGCCTGTCATGGAGGAGCTAGACACACAGTCCACCCTGGAAGAGCTCGGAAAAGCCATAGACTGCCTTGTCTGTGGGAAGGCTCCTGGAAGCGACGGCATTCCGACTGAAGTCCTCAAGAGTGGGAAACCAGCGCTGCTCCAGCCGCTACACACATTCCTCTGCCTCTGTTGGGAACAGGGATACATCCCACAGGACATGCGTGACGCCAACATCGTCAGTTTGTACAAGAACAAGGGAGACCGTAGCGACTGCAACAACTACGGGGGCATTTCCCTCCTCAGTATTGTCGGAAAGGCTTTCACCCGTGTTGCCTTGGCGCGCTTGCAAATCCTAGCCTCCCGCGTCTACCCAGAGTCCCAGTGTGGATTTAGAACCGGCAGGTCAACTGTCGATATGATCTTCTCACTAAGTCAGCTGCAGAAGTGTCATGAACAGCAGATGCCCCTCTACATTGCCTTCATAGAACTGACGAAGGCATTTGACCTGGTCAGTCAGAGCAGACTCTTCAGAATCCTGCAGAAGATTGGCTGCCCCCCCCCACGTCTACTTGATGTCATCATGTCATTCCACGAGAACATGCACAGCACAGTGTGCTTCAATGGCGCAACATCAGAGGCCTTCCAAGTAATCAGCGGAGTCAAACAAGGCTGTGTGCTTGTACCGACTCTCTTCGCCATATTCTCCATGCGATGGGGTGTACATCCATACCAGGGCCGACGGAAAGCTGTTCAACATAGTCCGTCTCCTTGCTAAGACTAAAATCACAAAGTACTCATCCGTGAAATGCTTTCTGCCGATGATGCAGCATTGACATCCCACACGGAAGATGGACTGCAGCAGATGGTATGCCGCCTCTCCAACGCTTGCTAGGAATTTGGACTGACCATCAGCTTGAAGAAAATAAACGTCATGGCGTAAGATGCAAACTCCCCTCCCTCTGTCACCAATGATGGATACAACTTGGAAGTTGTCGAGAATTTCACATACCTCGGGTCCATCTCCAGCTCACTCCCAATTGATTATGATGTGAATGATAGGATTGCCAAGGCAGCTGCAGTGATAGCTAGACTTAACCAGAGGGTATGGAACAACCCAAACCTCACCGAGAAGACCAAACTGCGTGTCTAACAAGCCTGCGTGCTCAGCTCACTCCTCTGCAGTAGCGAAACATGGACCACTTATGCAAATCACGAGAGAAAACACAACAGCTTCCACCTGAGATGTCTGCGACGCATTATGCGCATCAAGTGGCAGGACAAAGTACGGAACACAGAGGTTCTAAAACGCGCCAACATCAACAGCATGTTCGCCATTCTCAGTGATAGGCGACATTGCTGGCTCGGCCATGTCACGAGAATGGACCCGGGCCGCATCCCTAAGGACATATTATATGGGGAACTAGCAGAAGGTACACGATCAACTGGACGTCCACACCTGCGCTACAAAGACGTTTGCAAGAGAGACATAAAGACGGCCAACATCGATGTCAACAAATGGGGGAGCTTTGCTAATGACTGTCCCATCTGGCGCCTAGCTGTCAAGCAGGGAGTTAGCAAAGCTGAGGATAACAGAAATAGGAAGCATGTTCAAAAGAGAGCCAGAAAGAAGGAGCTACGCCATCGTCTCACGTAGACGGACGGATGCCAAGGATATATATATATATATATATATATATATATATATATATATATATATATATATATATATATATATATATATATATATATATATATATATATTCATCTCATCCTCTGCATACAGATTTATAACACACATCAGCTTTAAAATTCACAATTTCAGTACAAAAAAACGTTGCGAAAGATGGCTTCAAAAAGTATAAGAAAGAAAAGACAAATCCAGATCGAAAAAAAAAAAGAAAAGAAAAATATTAAAGAAAATTTCAAATCATAACCTCTTAACCGTCGATCTGTATTGTTTAGTCCGGGCCCCTTAAGGGCTCCGGGGCTCATGGAAATGTTCCCAGTACAACCCATCTCCTCTCTTGTAGGTCATGACTTTTTCTCGCTTTTTGTTTAAACTCGTACGAGACGCACATGAGATTGATGTTTGCACGTACGTACTATGTAAGTTTCTGCGACAACTAATACTTGTAGTTAAGATTATGTATACCAATAAGACTATTGCTGATTTATATCGACTTATTTCGTGGATAGATCTTTAATTTATGAACTTGCAATATAAAGAATCACAAACTAAAAAACCACACTAGAGCAGGAAAAGTGCAAAACAGCTGTAAAAATATAGAGAAATACATATAGTTTCGAATAAACACACCTTCTTACAGGCATTAATATCGTTACTTGCACGAGTAACCATGAATCGATCTGTTTGACCAAACTTCCATGAACAATCAATAACAAACATGAAGTTACAGTAAACCCACAAAAGTCAATTTTTCATCTCATCCTCTGTATACATATTTATAACAATCTTCATCTTGAAAATGCATAAGTTCAGTATAAAAACGCTCCTAAAGATGGATTTTGAAACGTATATGAAAGAAAAGACAATTCCAGAGAATAAAAGAAACGAAAAAGAGAAATGAAAAGAAAATTTAAAATCATAACCTCCTAACCGTCAATCTGCCACTCCCACCTACACAGGACATGTGGTAGGAAATGACTCGTCGATATATACTAACTCCTGAAAGCCATGTGCATATCCAATCTACCTGGATAAGGTCTGTTCGATTATTGGAATAATCGTCATGCTGTCTTCCATCAATTTGAAAACGAAAATAGTGTTAGGAATACACTTTTTTCTCTAATACAACAATAACAAACACACACACACACATACACACACATACACACATTCGTCAGGTCTAAAATTAGGAAGAATCAATAAAGAACGTAAAACACAAGAAAACTAATTGCAGCAATTATCGTACAGAGCATGTTAAGCTTGTGAGATGTCCTTCAACTGCTTATTCACCAACAAAAAAGTGTTTCTTTCAGACGTATTGTAAATTGAATTGCCAAAAAAAGTACTCAATTTGGACGTATTGTTTGAAACGTAGGTATCTGATCCCCGATGATATGATATTTAGTTTGCAATGTTAATGATATTCTTTCTTTGGATCCTTGTTTTCGACAACATTGATCACCCAAGTTTCTTATTAACACAGTTTATCCAGTGTTTGATAGTCGTCTAATGCTAAGGCGATGATTTATTTAACCATATATAAATACACGCAAGTACTAATCAAAGCTGTTTTGATTCTCTATCTATTTAGAATCGTGGTTTGGTTCACGGGTTGAAGCATCACAATCCATGCAGGTGTGATTACGCATTAACCAGGTTCAACTGTCTGTAAGGATGAAACCGTAAAATATTAAACCTGGTAAAATTATTTATATAGAAACATCTTCGGTTCATGCTACCTGGACCGACATCAAACTTGCGTTGAAGAAATCGAATGCTGCTTATTCGACTATAGTAGTCTGCGGAAGGCAACGAACACACGTTATGAAAGTCATGCTAACTGTTACAAGATCGTCCAAACCTCATTATCTCTGATTTCCCAATGCTTTTTGAACCTATACCGTGGACACCTTTTATGTACCAATGAGGAGTATCTTGAGATATACTTCAGGTGTTAATATTATCTCCATTTGAATAAGTTATTTCCTTTGCAGTTGTTACATGTAAAACGTATACAGTTTCTTTAACAAGTTTACTTCTAATTTGAAATCAGGAATGGTAGGTATATGTTCAATAAAAGCTAGCTTCAAGACGGTTCAAATGAAGGAAATTTCATAAATAAATCTCGCTTAGAACATCGCAGACTGACAGTCTTAGAGCATGGTTGTTCTTTCTAAAAACGCTTGGATATGAAGGAGCAGACATTTTCCAAAAATCTTCAAGACAAATATACTGCTATGTTTATTTTCGTACAATAATGTTCAGGTTTATTAAATGCCCAAAGCTGCTCTCCGTCAAGTAGATATATAATCAGGATTAATCAAAACACGTGCTTTTAGATCCTAAAGTAACAAGGTTAACAATTGGACAAGATTATTCTATTTATAAAGAAACAATAAGGCAATAAGGTGAGAAGTGCATGTTTTGTCTGATTTATATATTGCTACGTCCTTAGGATCGAATAAACAGTAACATAGAAAGAGTGAAAATAACAAGCTTGTAAAACTTAATAAACAAATATTTTTCAGAAAAGAAAAATAAACTTACGGTTTTTAGAATCAATTCCAAAATTTTCCAAAAAATAATTCAAAGTATTATCCACTAGAGAAATTGCAAAAGTTCTGGTAATAAAATGTCCAAATAATTCTAAGTTCGAATTCCAGCGAAGTATCCTATATGGTAGACGATGTCACTTGATGAAGTCAGTTCTTGTTAATAAAATTTATATGAGCACAATTCTTTTCCAGATAAATAACAAAATAATTCCTCTTGATCCAACGAATTGTCATAATTTCCAGTACAAGGTAATTTATAATAACTCAAAAAGACACAACTTAATATCCTAATAACCCAATTTCTGCTGAAAGCTCGCTCCAAAACATAGTTTATATACCAGTTTTTACGTAAACAGAAAAGGGGTCACGATCTTCTAGAATCTCTCAGAACAATTTTACGTTCAAGAAATCACGTAAACAGCGTATGACCCAACTAAATTACAAAGATGTTTATACAATACTCCATTTTGTCCTTGAAACCAACCAATCATTTTAAAGCTAGTTTACAACTCTGAAACCAGGTAAGAAATGGGGTCAACACCTGGTGTTTACTCTGTAAAGTACAGGTCACCCCCCAATGAATAAAACCTAACTTAAATGTCAAATTTGAATCTGACAAAAAAACAAAAAAATAAATATAAATGACTTATTTCAAATATACTTAAGTATATATATATATATATATATATATATATATATATATATATATATATATATATATATATATACATATATATATATATATGTGTGTGTGTGCGTGTGTGTGTGTGTGTGTTTACATAGCTAAGGAACGTGCGCGTTCATAACAAACACTGTGAAAGCTGTCACAATCAGAGTTTATTTAGCAATACTTGAGAGATAAATATATCTCTCAAATGTATGTCAGTACAGTATTTTCTAATAAAATGATACAATTTTGTCTGAAGAAACGTATTCCCAAGAAAGATGTTGCTCTCTCGTTGGCAATTTTATGACTGGATTGACTAAAGCGTTGAACGAGAGGTTGTGAATGGGAAAAAAATGGCTTAATGCTTACCCATCTCTTCGAGTTATTCTTCTTTAGTTAAAAGTGGAAATGATTATATATGTTTTAAATCTCTAGTAAACTGCATTGATCCCACAAATGACACTAAGCATATTTCGTCTAAGATCACTTAAAGTATTTCTTTTTTATTGAGTTCAAAAAAATATAAAACAAAAAAAACAGCAAACAACTATAAACATAAAACATGTTCCAACGACGGTGGGTATATTAAAAGGTAAGCATTTTTTTAAAACCTAAATCTCGCCTTTCATTAAATATTAATACAATTATACACATACGTCTTGTAAAAGGATTAGGTTGACGATGTGAAAGATATAAAACATTTTTAATGCTAAATTATTAAAGATGTAGTAAATACTGACACGGTTAAAAGAGACAGCATCAGGTGGATTTGCGGATAACAAGTAAAGATACTAAATGATTCAGAAAGTATTCAAATATTCACCAAAAATATGTATGCAGTCACGTGACGCACATGGATGGTATTGATTGATATTAACCATATAAAAGTGATACCATGACCACTCTACTGCTACCACATCATCAAATCACATTAACGTCATTAATACCACCATTACGATAACAGCACTGCAATGGTTCCTTTCTGAAATATTTAACATTATGATTATTCAAGATTATATAAAACTTAGAATCCATGCATGCCTTAATTTTCACTACTCTTTGAGAAAAATAAGCAAAACAAAGAAAACAACAGTCGCCCTCCAAAAAGCTGCACCCGTCCACACACAAAGCAAGTGAATATTGCTCCACTGGTAATATGTTCCTCCGCTTTGAATGTTTATGACGTCTTTGTATGTAATGCAATGTGACCTGACTATACAAATGATCACAAATGAATATTCTTTTCCAAAATTGTAACTTTTAAAAGTAAAACATGTGCAATGAAACTCTCCACTGTTATATTATTCATGCTTTTTATACGAATGTAAACTTTTTAATTTGATAATTTGGTTGAAGTAGGCAAACCAAAATTAGTTACCTGGTCTTTGTATCAGTTAGACGTTAAAATTCATAAACTGAGTAATACTTTGATCGTTTGAAATTAAGGCCCCAAAACAAAGATATCTTGACATATGCTCGTTACTGAGTTTCTTAAAAGCAGAAATTAATGTTTATGCAATGATGTATAAGGAAGGTATTGTGGTGCATGTATCTTTTAAAATTAAAATATACATTTCTGATTAGTGAATACATTCGAGTATAACGTTATAAATTACCACAAAACTGTTTGTAGGCAATGTATGAAAAAATGCTTGTATCATCGTGTGTGTCACAGAATTAGGCGAAAATTAAATTTATTTTCTTGATTTACAAACTAATTTCACCATTTTCTTTGTTTCGTCGTACATGCATTGCCTGGGGTGAATAAGTGATTTTCTCCAAGGTAAGCGGCGTGTAACGATTTGCATGTGCCTGACTTCGTATCACTTGAAGTCAGGGAACACCAAGAATCACGGGGTGCACGGTAATCTTGCCGTGATTTCTGCTCACCTATTTGAGAGTATATAAGGCAGACTATTTCTCATAATAATTACGGGACCAAAATTATCTAATCACAGGATAGATAAACTAGTCTTTCAATCTCCAGCCAAAGGGGTGAGTGTTAAATTTACATTTCTTTTTATTGTGAATTTTATTCAGTTTATCATTTCGTATAATGATGCCTTTATTGCAATACAGATTTTAAACGTGGAATATTTGGAATTACTAGTCACTATTAGACTTTAAATGCAATTGCGTAATCTACGGTTTAGATTATTTTTTGAGACAACTATTATTAGTCTGGTTTTGTTTATGTAGCTGATAATGTAGCTGTTAACGCATCTGAAAACGTCGGCTGATAGCATCTCTGAGAACATCTTTGATAACGTTTTTGATATCGTCTGATTTGTTGTGGAACATCTATGAT
This sequence comes from Unio pictorum, assembly GCA_030141615.1. Taxonomy (NCBI): domain Eukaryota; kingdom Metazoa; phylum Mollusca; class Bivalvia; order Unionida; family Unionidae; genus Unio; species Unio pictorum. The sequence goes on along the minus strand of JARLTB010000034.1, from coordinate 11,451,007 downwards.
TTGTTGCGGAACATCTCTAAATAATAGCTGAATGTGATTGATTGTGCCGTTTCATTGGGCAATCGAGTTGAAGTATCTGACTGTCTGTCTGTTCGTCTACATCTGTCGTGACGTGTAAATATCCGGAAAGCTAGAAGTCCGAGTGTCTGAGCTGTCCAAAGTTGTAAACATCCGGGGCGACATCTAGGGTATTGAGGAACCGTTGGTTCTAGTAGATGTTGTATGCTGTCTGTACGTATAACTGTGGTGGATCCGTGAAGGGCAAACGGCCGATAAAAGTATTGGTCAACCCTAGGTCTTCGGGGAAACTGGGAGGCGATTCAACTGTTGGTGAATCGTACGGTTATACAGGGTCGAGACACATATGTGTGTTGCAATTGTAGTACAATTGAATACATTGTTGTATTTACATAAGTTATTTCAAATCACATTAGTATTTCAAGGGATTGCATGAATATCAATAAAAGCTAGCAACAGTATATGTTCGTGCTAGTTGTCGCAATCCATACGTGCGATAGTATAGTTTGTCGTTTGTGTTTATTATCGTAATTTATACTTGCGTTAATAAAACTCTCGTAAAGGTTCATTGGATCTGTGTATAGTCCAAGAGATTCCTTTGTATCTGTGTTTTATTTTGTATTAATATTTAATTTATTCATGTATTGTGAATGGTTGTGAGGGTAAGCGCATGAGTTATTTTGTTGATTCATCATTATTTTTCAATAATAATTTATTTCATAAATTTATACTTTCTTTCACATATTGTGTTTGTGTTGTTCATTTAATCCACTATCCTCTCGGTAACAATTCTGTTACAGTGTGATACTTTACATCTCATGCTTTCAGAACTATAATATATAAGGTTTCATCATTAAGTTCAAGTTTGTTAAAGGGATTAATCACCTAATTACTGATTTGATCAAATATTAAGGAAAGGAATAAAAACCATTGGGAACGTTCGAACCATTATCAGTTTGCAGGATCCGTGATCGCATTGGTAGATTTAAAGAAAGAACAGACACAGCATCATAACTGTTACCTACCGTTAAGACCAAAGTTTTTCTTATATCTTTCACGAGAACTGAAGGAACTTGCCGCTAACGTGCCCGCTGGTAGAATGCAAATGATAGGTAGTGTCCCAGTAAATATGCAACACTTCATTTAGCCAATAACATTACAGTTTACCCGAGTAGTTATTGTTCAGTTCTCGGAAAAAATGATCCACTCTTTTCTATAAATGTAAATCGAAACTAGTACTTGAAATACAATTTTTAACGGGCTATATTATGAACTTCAAAATCGTGTTGCTCTAATATTATAATTTTCCCCTTAAAAGATTACAAACACACAAAGACACAAACACACACACATACACAGACACACTCACACAGACACACACACAGACAGACACACACAGATTCCAAAATCTGTTCGCAAGATCAAACACTAAACCACATATTAGAACGTGAAAAGAATAGGAGATATTTAAACTGTAATGTTATTAGTAACTAAATGTCTTCTGTGGGTTGTGGCCTTGTGATGATGATGACCTGTTGCACAAACTCACTAATGCAAGATTTTCATCTTGAAAGTATGTTCGATATATAGCTGTATAATCTCCACGTAATATGATGTTCTTAATTTATAAATATCTCCTTTTTCTCTGTCGTTGTCGTTGATAAGATGCATAGCAACGGTGCAATAATGTACAGCTGTAATTTTGTTTTTAATGACGTCAATTTTGTAATTCGTACAAAGTTGTAATATGCAATTATAAGCCCCCAAAATGTATTCTAATGCAATTTTTAAGCGAAGGCACTCGTATGTGTTTGTATGAGTAGGTAATGTGGATTATTTAAGCAGCTGTAACAACTGTTCCGTTATACCACTACCATGTCAGCAGTGTGGCAGTTTCATTATGATGTCTAGCACTGGGATATCATGCCGCAGACATTTAGAATCTTGTTCCACCCAATCACATTATCCTTATACCAGGCCAACGGGTCGTGACATTAACCTCTTGATGCTGAGTGTTAAGCGAGGCAGCCGTTATCACCAATTTTGTAAGTCTTTAGTATGACTGTGGTTCACGTCAGCGATTGCCCGCATCCGAGGTTACCAGAGCGGCCCGCTAAATGAATGGAAATATGCAAATCAATGACTACTCAATATTGCACACTGGCTTTCAAAGGCAGTCAATTTCACTTTCATGCCCGTTTCAACATGAATGGAAATATGTAAATCAATGCCTTTTCAAGACTGCATACTCGTTTACAAATGCAGTCTATTTTATAGTCATTGCCAGCTTAGCACTTAGGTACCAGATTGGCCAAAGTTGAACGGAAAAATGAGAATTGATGACTTGTCTATAATGCATTCTCGCTTTGAAAGGCCGTTCATTTTACATTCATGGCAGTCTCGTCTGATACTCTAGTACACAGTTTCAATTACTAGGTTAACTGCTCTCTTGTATTCAACTATAGTACCGTTAAGTGTCTCTCAATTGAACTTTATATTATAGCAATTAGCAACTTGCATAAACACCAGACTGGTGATATTGATATTTATAATGATGCATGAAAGAATTGGCTTGTTGGGTCAGTGTAAACTTTTTAAAGCGATTAGGCAACACTAACGATTTCCCAGCTTTGCGATCTAGCTAAAAATCTCACTGAGATTATTTGTATGCCGATTTCTTGTGTGTCATTTTATCAGATGAATGTTTATCAAGTCGATAACATTTACATGTCCTTGAAACTTTGAGCTAGAAATAAATTAAACCCAGCTCTTGAAAACATAAATTTTTCTGTCAGAGTATGTAAAGATTGCATAACGACATTCACCGACACCCGTTTTCATACACAAATGCACATATACAATGGAAATCACGTTATCTTTACAGCTCAAGATGAGAAATACAATCAAAATTACTTCCATTTATTTCAAAAGAATGACCGTTGTTGAAACAGGTAAGCATTTGTCCGGGTTGACAAAACCATACCTATGTCCTTCAGCCCAGGTAAGGCTGTGAATTGTCTATATCAACCCACAAATTGTCATCCATTCATTGTGTTTACACACAATACACTGTACCAGCTGCATTCAAGGACACGTTTGGAGTTAATTTCTATACACTTGGAGGATAAATGTTAATATTTGATAGAGACGATTTGTGGACGTGCGAAACTTAACATTACACCTTGGCTCAGCATGCGCGGGATTTTATAGGTAAAATGGGAAATGCTATAAAAATGTTATATAGACTCCCACGCGAGAAAGTATATAGAGAAATTGGAAAAACGTTTGACAAAATGATTAAAATGTGTATTGTGAGAATGCTATAAGAACATAATTGTTTAAAATCAAAAGTGTTTATAGGGATAAAAGTGTTTATAACAAATGTTAAAATTACATAATCAATGGAAACTGTAACGTTACCAGTTTTGGTCTAAGATTTATGAAACATCTCTGCGATCACAAAACACCATAATTATGTACAGTCAAAGTTGAGAAGTGTTTATATAGAGAATCTTATACCCTTACATACAGACATGCATCCAATAGAAGAGAGAAAGGATAAAATAGAGTTTAAGTTTCAGCTGTCAACGATAATGACATATGCATAGAAGTACGCACAGACCCATATACATGTACAAACGTGAAGTGTTTAGCAGAAAGGATTATTATCCCTCTTTTCTACAGCTGTTATGTTCTCATGAAAAGGCCGCTGTGGTTTACGGAGTGACCCTAGCTTTTAACACGTAAGAGCTTGGTGAAGTCTCATTAAAAACCTGAATACATTACTCGACTATTTATTTTCTAAGACATAATGACACATCGAATGTTTCCATGAAATACACCTCTTCTTCTACGTCTTCTTGTTGTTGCTTCTGATTTCACTCTTGCTGCCACTTCAGTTCTCAATGTTTCTCCCTATCATTTTATTCGATGATTGCTTAGCCCACGACATCGTCTACTACATCCTGCACAACTGTTACGATGATGGATGACATCCTGCAATTGATCGTCTGGATCATGTGCTATCTGTCTCTGTGCCTGTAAGTCATGGTGTCACTTAATTGCCTAACCTTCGAAGACGGTTTAACGGACGATGACGCAACAATGGGTGACCAGAACCTGTCAGTCTTCGACTGAAGTCCCATACCGCCACGTTCTCGCAAAGTAGTTGTGGTGTACACAAACTATAATTGATTCAGCGTGTGTTCAAATTCTTGTCTTCTACCAGTTTACATGATAATATATATTCATTCAGTGACTCTTTTAGAGCACATTACTCTTGATTTATAGGAAAAACATTAATATTTAGTACTAAAATTATAACTGAACTACTAATACTAATTGTATTACTACTGTCAATAATCAAAAGCATACATCTACCATCTACGAAATGCACCAGATCTATATTGAAGATAGCAAAAAATTTAAAGTTTTATCTAAGTCAGGCAAATTACCTACTAGCACGAGTTCCCTCCAGTATCGTGATATTTTTATAGCCACCCCCACGTACACGGCATTCTCAAAGATGCTCTTTTTAAAAATGTATTTGTATGCGCTAATGTTGAATTAACGATTCTAGCACCATTACTATTTGGTTTTCATTTTTGTTAATGCACTGCAGTTTTGAACAACTTATATGTATATATACTAACTGTTACTGTTTCCTACCCTTGTTATAATTATTTATGTATTTACAGAAAGACTGTTGCTTGACGCTCAGCATTAAGAGGTTAGTGTTAGGACTGGTCGGCCTGGTGTCAGGATAATCTGACTGGGTGGGATATCGTGCTACATGTCTGCGGCATGATGCCTCAGTGCTAGACATCACTATAAACTGCCTCACAGCAGACATCGTAGCGATATGACTAAATAAGTTTTAAAGCTACGTTAAAAATCCTAATCAAACAAACGAGCAAACAAACAAGCACCATTAATCTTTTGATATTCATTTTTATTAATGCACTACAGTTTTGAACAACTCATATGTATATATATTAACTGTTAGTGTTTCCTATCCTTGTTATAATTATTTATGTATTTAAAGAAAGACTGTTGCTATTTTGCGAGATCTTACAGCCTGTCCAGGTGTACTATAAATATGGAAATCAAATAATACTAGCTAACAATTACAGTGGAGGAAATTGAAATGGCCGTTTGAAGGATATTGTGACAAAAACAAATATAATAATAATAATAATAATAATAATATTAATAATAATAAAAATAATAATAATGAGTACTTTGCATAGCGCCTAATCTTTCAAAGCTCTAAGCGCTTTACACCATCTATAATGATATGACTACACTACAGAAAAACAAATGACAAAAACAATGAAATTGGAAAACGTAAAAACATGCTGAAAACATAGAAGAAACAAAATATTATTACATCTCTAAGTTTGTCCCTGCAGTCGAAACATGTGAGTGTTAAGAGGACCCTTACAAAGGACCACGTGTCTTTGTGTCTAATTGCAAAATAATTCGTTCAACGTCGCCGGGTCCTGGTATGAAAAAGAACGTTGTCCATATGACTTCGTTTTCACAGTGGGAACAATGAGTATACAATTGTCACAAAAAGAGCATAAATATCTAGCTGGTGTATACACATGGGTGAGGCTGGATAGGTATGTTGGACTGGAGTCTGTCAGTGAAACATAGCACAGAGAATAAATTTTGTGTTTTATTCTGTACCCGATTGATAGCCAGTGTAGGGTACAGAGCAGTGGTGACGTGTGCTCTGATCGAGATATTCTAAAGATGCTTCACGCAGCTGTGTTTTGAATTTTTTGAAGTTTCTAGAGTAAATATTGTGACGAACCAGACATAAATCAATTACATTAGTCCAGTCTTGAAAGTACTAATGACCACACAAGTGGTTTAGTGGCATCAACTGAAAGATGTTTGCGAATGGAACTGATGCGTCTCAGTCCAAGATATGCAGCCTTGCATATGACGTGTTGGTGCAATGTGAGAGTACTGTCTAGAGTAACGCTTAGGTTTCTTACTGACTGTGAGAATTTAATGTTGGTGTTGCTGATATTTATTGACTGAAATAAAGAGTGTGAATGAGAAATTCGTTGTGTTATTATTAGAGAAACCTTAGTTTTATTATCATTCATCTGCAGCGTGTTGAATGTAATCGATGATTTCACGTCAGAAATTGCACCTCTCTACTCCATGGATGGTAGCATCAACTTCAGTTGGGTGGATAGACTTGTATATTTGGGAGTCATGAGCGTACAATTGGTGAGACACTGGTTGATGATCTATGACACTTGAGAGCGGTTGAGTGCATAAAATGAAGAGAACAGGTCCAAGAACAGATCCCCGTGGAACACCACAACATACTGGGCTGGAATGTATTCCATTTGCAGATATAATTTGTGTCCTCTTGACTAAGTAGGACATGAACTACTGTAAGGCTATATTCTGAATTCCGAATACATGCTGGATATGGTTAAGTATTATATCATGGTCTATTGTCTCAAATTGCTGCAGATAAATCCAGTAGAGTTAGGACTGTAATCTTTCCACTATCCAAAGCAGAGAGAATGTCATTAAATACTTTCAGAAGAGTAGTTTCCGTACTGTGGCATGGGCGATATGCAGACTGTACATTGCTAAAAGACTGTTTGAATTCAAATGATATACCAGTTGGGTTAGATCAATCTTTTCTAAGATTTTCAATGTCAGTGGGAGATTAGAAACTGGATGGTAGTTCTTTAAATCGTTATGGTCAAGTGTTGGTTTCTTCAACAGAGGCTTTACGATGGCAGTTTTAAAATATGATAGGAATTCCCCCGATGAGAGTGAGATATTAATAACATCAGTTAGTGAAGGCAATATTGGGTCTAAGCACTCAAGCAGCATTGATGTCTAAATTGGATAGATTTCCACAGAGTTTGGTGCAGTTTTCATCACGATTGTCCGAACTAATTCAATAGAAGCAGGTTCAAATGCTCCTAATGGTTGTTGCTGAAATTGTATTTATCATAACTGTATGGTGACGAATCAATTGAAATTGTGCCTTCAAGCGAATCTCTAATGGTTTGTACTTTATCACGGAAGAAATTTGCAAATTGGTCCTTAAGGTCTATTGAAAAGAAGGTTGTTGGAAGTGGTGTACATTTGTTCCTCGACATTAATGTGTTAGTTATCTCTTTGCAGCTGGAACTCTCCGTGATCTTAGTACTGTAGTGGGATCATCATCATCATCATCATCATCATCATCATCATCATCATCTTCATCATCATCATCATCATCATCATCATCATCATCATCATCATCATCATCATCATCATCATCATCATCAGTCTCTTGACCTAGTGTGCTCGTTGAGGCACTGTGCTGCTGAACATCTGACCACTTCCCTCTACTTGACTCGGTCATGTGCCAATGCCTGTGTCTGTGTTAAACTTTTCCTGGTCCATTATGTGATGTTGTCACTCCACTTTTTTCTCTGTCTACCTCTCCTTCTACCTCCTTGGACACTACCTTGCAGTACTGTTATGGATAGACTGTTGGCTCTAGTGACATGGCCATACCACTTCAGCTTTCTCTTTTTGACAATGGTGAGGCCTACTTTGTGCCTGATGGTGTTGCGCACTTCTTCATTTCTGATGTGGTCCATGTAAGAGATGCCAAGGATGGTTCTGTAGCATATCATTTCAAGTGCCTGAATTCGTCGTTGTAATTCTGCTGTCAGGGTCCAGGCCTCACATGAATATAGAAAGATTAAGATGACTAGTGCTCTCAATAGTCTGATTTTAGTTTTCAGGCAGATATTCTTGTCTCTTCAGATGGGTCTTACCTTTGACATAGCTACCGTTGTTTGTGCTGCTCGAGACAAAATTTCTGCTCTTGATCCCTCTTCCATGATAATGGAACCAAGAAATTTGAATTGGCCCACTTTTTCCATTTCCTGTCCTCTGACTTTAGGCTTGGTTGAGATTTGTTTGCCACTGTTTGTCATCAGCTTTGTCTTCTCGGCACTTATCTCCATGTCAAATCTGGAAGATGTTTTATCGAGGTTCTTCACTAAGGTGGCAAGCTCATCTTCATTTCCTGCCAGCCCATCAATGTCGTCTGCAAAGCGGAGGTTGGTGATGTTACGCCCTCCAATGCTGATTGTCCCACAGTTTTTTTTCCTGGGCTTCCTTGTGATAGGGTTAGACAGTTGTTCCTTGTGATAGGGTAGGACAGTAGTCCCTTGTGATAGGGTTAGGACTGGAAGGGTATTGACTACAACAAAACAACAGCAACAAACAAAATTAATAAACAAAAGAACCCTAATATAAAGACAAAAAAACAAGCAAATACCAAAACACAACCAAAATAAAAATATCCCAAGGGCGCTTAAGTGACATCACTCTTGTGCAATATCCTTTTCGTCGCGTCACCCAAGTCTAAGCAAAGATGGAATAAATAATGTAAGAGATATAACCCATTGTACTTTGTACAAGACAGCTCTGGAGTTTTGTCCCTGCAATACTTTAACTGCAAAATTTTGTGACCTAGTTTTCGTTGAATAAACAACACTTGAGAACCATGAATGTGGAATCACATACCCTCCTCATAATGGTATCAATGAGATTGTATTATACTTCTGTAAAACCTTGTTTAAAGCTTGCTTCTGTTTGGACATGTGAGACACCTCTCGTGCAAGTTTGGGCAAACGACCAAGGTATTCTCTCAAACCCGATTTTTTTGTTTTCTTTTTACCTCGTGATATTATTTTTAAGCCAATGTTACAGATATAATGCATACTTTTTTGTTAAAAATGTAATGGATATAAATGGCAACAATAATATTTTTTTCGCAAATGACTGTCAGCCAGAAATATAATGCAAAGGAAACCCACGTTGCGGACCCAACCCATGACAATAACTTGCATAGTCCGTCCCGTACGTGGGAACTAGTGAAGTGAAACAGATTGGCAATCACAAAATGAACCGACGCCATCTCAGATACAGGGCGCATGGCTTTCATTGGTTCTCAAACAGGAAAGTAATAGGTTGTTTTAACATTACATAAATCCTTTTTTTCCGCATAATGTCTATCAACCTACATTATAACATTTTTTTTTACATTGTTGAATAAATAGTGTACAGGGAGACATACGCTGAACATTGGGGAAATTTGTTTAAATTAACGGTGACTATCGGACCTTTCTATGTCAAGACGAAATATTATGGCAGTATCAATATAACTAGCGAAAGAAGAATACAATATAACAGTAAGATAGCAATACATAAGTACATATAGTTTGGAGTCGGCACAAGTTCTGAGTTAGGCATTTTCTAAATACATTTGCCACCATGAACAATTCGAGTTAATCTAAGTTTGTAAAACTGCCTATAACATTCATAAAGTTACACGTGATAAACAAAAGAAGAAATCACTAAATGTTGATACATGTTTATTATGAGCTGCCTCTCTAGAAATTTGATTTGCGTTCATTGAACTATTACCAGGGCTGTTGAGATCGATCATGGGCCCCGGGGTAAGAAACACCCGAGTCTGTACTAGGTCTTGTTCAAACAAAATCTTTTATAATATAAAATTAAAAAGTGTTGTTTAGTTCGGGCCCCTTAAGGGCTCCAGACGTCATGGAAATGTCATCAGTACAACCCATCTCATACACACACACATTTGTGAGGTCTAAAATTAGGAAGAAACGATAAAGAACGTAAAACACAAGGAAAAAAATTGCAGCAATTATCGTACAGGTTTTTAAGAGCAGGTTAAGTTTGTGAGTCCTTGAACTGCTTACTCACCAACAAAAAGTGTTTCTTTCAGACGTATTGTAAATTGAATTGCCAGTAAAAGTACTCAACTTTGACGTTTTGTTTGAAACGTAGGAATCTGATTCCCGATGATATGATGTTTAGTGTGTAATGTTAATGATATTCTTTCTTTGGCTCCTTGTTTTCGACAACATTTATAGAAGTCTGCGGAAGGCAACGAACACACGTCATGAAAGTGATGCTGACTGTTACAAGATCAGCCAAGCACCATTATCTGAGATTTCCCAATGCTTTTGAACCTATGCCGTGGACACTTTTTATGTACCAATAAGGAGTATCAGTTTTCTTGAAATATGCTTCCGGTGATAAAATTATCTCAATTTGAATAAGCTATTTCTTTTGCAGTTGTTACATGTAAGAAGTATACAGTTTCTTTAACAAGTTTATTTCTAATTTGAAATCAGGAATGGTTGCTAAATGATCAATAAAAGCTCGCTTCAAGAGGATTCAAATTAAGGAAATTTTATAAATAAATCTCGATCCTTAGAATATCGCAGACTGACAATCTTGGAGCATGGTTGTCTTTTTTAAAACGCTTGGATATGAAGGAGCAGACATTTTCCAAAATTCTTTAAGACAAATATACTGCTATGTTTATTTTCGTACAATAATGTTCAGGTTTATTAAATGCCCAAAGCTGCTCTCCGTCAAGTAGATATATAATCAGGATTAATCAAAACACGTGCTTTTAGATCTTAAAGTAACAAGGTTAACAATTGGACAAGAGTATTCGATTTATAAAGAAACGATAAGGCAATAAGGTGAGAAGTGCATGTTTTGTCCGATTCATATATATTCATATATATATATATATATATATATATATATATATATATATATAGTTACTTAGTTAGTTAGTTTAATTAAAGTCGTTTTCGCCCATGTGGGCATGTACGACTGGTTAATTCCCTGTTTGGGGATAATTAATTATTTCGGGAGGAAGGAATCGTGCCTCATCCCCCACGCATTAATGCACTCATTTGAGTGCTTCTTAATTATTCGACAGGTCGTGGCACCATAAGTGCCAAACGACCTGTATGGAAGACTGCATGAGTGGGAATAGACCCAGCACGCACTCATGATAATCGATATTAGAATTAGAATTAGAATTAGAATTATATATATGTGTGTGTGTGTGTGTGTGTGTGTCTGTGTGTGTGTGTGTTTGTTTACATAGCAACGAAACGTGCGCGTTCACATCAAACACTGTGAGAGCGTCCACATAATTTATTTGGCAATACTTGCGAGATAAATATATCTTTCAAATGTATGTCAGTACAGTAATTTCAAGTAAAATTATACATTTTTGTCGGAAGAAACATTTTCCGAAGAAAGATGTTGCTCTCTCGTTGGCAATGTCTATGACTGGATTGGCTAACGCGTTGAACGAGAGGTTGTGAATGGGAAAAAATGGCTTAATGCATACGCATCTCCTCGAGTAATTCCTCTTTAGTTGAAAGACGAAGTGATGATACATGTTTTGAATCTCTAGTAAACTGCATTGATCTCAGAAATGAAACTAGGCATATTTCGTCTAAGATCACTTAACGTATTTTTTATTGAGTGAGAACAAATCTAATACAGAAAAGGCAAACAGCTATAAAACATATAACAGGTTCCAACGACGGTGGGAATATTGAAAAGTAAGCATATTTTTTAAACCTAAATTTCGCCTTTCTTCAAACATTAATACAATTATACGCATTGAATGTTTATGACGTCTTTGTATGTAATGCAATGTGAGCTGACTATACAAATAACCAAAAACGAATATTCTTTTTCCAAATAATAACTTTTAAAAGTAAAACATGTGCAATGAAACTCTCCACTGTTATATTATTCATGCCTTTTACAAGAATGTAAACTTTTTAATTTGATAATTTGATTGAAGTATATGAAACAAAATTAGTTACCTGGTCTTTGTATCAATTAGATGTTAAAATTCATAAACTGAGTAATACTTTGATCGTTTGAAATTAAGGCCCCAAACAAATATGTCTTGACATATGCTCGTTACTGAGTTTCTTAAAAGCAGAAATTAATGTTTATGCAATTATGTATAAGGAAGGTGTTGTGGTGCTTGTATTTTTTTAAAATTAAAATATACATTTCTGATTAAAGAGTACATTCGAGCATAACGTTATAAATTACCAATAAATTGTTAATAGGCAATGTATGAAAAAATGCCTGTATCATCGTGTGCTACTTTACATCTCATGCTTTCAGAACTATAACATACAAGGTTTCATCATTAAGTTCAAGTTTGTTAAAGTGATTAATCAAATAATAACTGATTTGATCAAATATTAAGAACAGGAATAAAAACCATTGGGAATGTTCGAACCATAATAAGTTTGCAGGATGCGTGATCGGATTGGTAGATTTAAAAAAAAGAACAGACACAACATCATAACTGTTACCTACCGTTAAGACCAAAGTTTTTCTTATATCTTGCACGAGAACTGAAGAAAATGAACTTGCCGCTAACGTGCCCGCTATAGAATGCAAATGATAGGTAGTGTCCCAGTAAATATGCAACACTTCATTTAGCCAATAACATTACAGTTTACCCGAGTAGTTATTGTTCAGTTCTCGGAAAAAATTGATTCACTCTTTTCTATAAATTTATATCGAAACTAGCACTTGAAATACAATTTTTAACGGGCTCTCCGTGATCTTAGAACTGTAGTGGGATAATTTGGCTAAATGGACTACGTTTGTGAATAAACTAACTACTATATATATATATATATATATATATATATATATATATATATATATATATATATATATATATTTAAACTAAGGCTCCATTACTTTGAGCACAGATGCACTGGAATAATCCAAAAAATCGAGAAAGTCGGCATCAAACAATCCTTACTGTACCAGAAATACATGCACTATTTCGTCCTTTTCATTGAGAGTGAGTTAGCATAGAACTAGATAATTAGGTCCTCTGTGTCTTATAACCTGATGGCAACAGTCATATAAGCATCCTTGCTCACAATGAGATATCGTGTGTAGTTCTTATTCCTTGAATAGACATGGACACACTCCCATCTTATTTGACCTTAGTGAGTAATCATATTTCCTACATAGTTGTTTAAATAGAAAGTTTGTGTGAACGATGGCACAATCCGCCATCGAACCTATTTCTATAACGAAAAGAAGGGGCCCATTTACTGTTTGACGCACTAGATGGTGCTTGCAACCATATTTATATTTGGTTAATTTGTGAAACATTGACAGTCAACGTACAAATACATACGTCTATCGTATATGTGTATAATTTCTATTCTATAAGTTTACAAGCTTAAGTTACATTGTTTTTATTTTGTTGGGGATGGGAGCACCATAGAGATGCCCCTCCCCTATTTTAGAAAACAAAAAAAAATGTTTTTATGTGTGTATGCCCCTTGATATGTAGTGTTTGTGTCTTTTAAGAAATTCCATTTAATTTAACTTAACTTTAAGTTTGTCCCATTGGGATTATATGAAAATAGGAGGATATTTGGTCCCTAGTGTTTTCTATGAAGAGGTTTCCTGTGCAGTAAGGCCCACCCTGGGTTACCTTACAAATAGCCCGTTGTATCTCCAGGTACATATATTAACAATTCTAGCAAAACTTAACATCTATAATTATTAGCAAGATGAGCGTAAGTATCTTGCTGTTGAGTACACTTGGCTGAGGCCAGAGAGGTATGTTGGACTGGAGTCTGTGAATGAAACGTATCACAGAGAACAAATTGTGTGTTTGATTCAGGATCAGATGTATAACCTGTGTAATGTACAAAGTAGCGTGGAGGTGTACTCTGATCGTGGCACTCTAAGGATGATCCGAGAAGCTGTGTTTTGAACATTTTTGAAGTTTCTGGAGGAGATTCTTATACATTTCTATCCTTCCCACAGTTAATGTTTGTTCTGTAATAAACTACTATTTCCATAAAACTCATTGGCAAACATTATTTAGGTTTGTACACTTAGCATGAAGTCCATTCACACGGGTTCTAATATCTATTAGAAAAGCGGGGTCATGCGATCAGAATGTACTATCTAACTCACGATATCGTATTCATTCATGTCGTGTGCATAACAACGAACAATTCGTGTTTCAGATTGTAATCAACCAAACAGTATCTTTACCTTTCTTTACTAGTCAGGTCTTTGTACTGAGATTAAATTTTTTAGAACAGTCATATATATGATGCGGTAAAGTGTTTTCAACCAAGCGGCATTTATACAAGAAACTACCTTGAACATGACATCGGTGCATTATTGTAATATATCTGCACAATTTGATTGTGCATGATATAGTGAAAGCCACACACACAAACACACATCTATCTATTTATCTATCTATCTATCTATCTATCTATCTATCTATCTATCTATCTATCTATCTATCTATCTATATATCTATCTATCTATCTATCTATTTATCTATCTATCTATCTATCTATCTATCTATCTATCTATCTATCTATCTATCTATCTATCTATCTATCTATCTATCTATCTATCTATCTATCTATCTATCTAATCATTTGACTCATGATTGCACGTACTTAGTCATCCGTCCATAAGTATTGACGACCACTTTCAGCAGCACTTCCTGCTGTGTCCTTCTAGTGGTGTTCTAAACTAAATATTCCACTTCCAATGTTTCTAAATCTACTTTCCAAATAATACTATCTTGTATGGAGTTTGACTGCTAGTAACAGCTACTGGTATATGTTGATACCTTGCAGTAACTGGTGAGTGAGTTTTAGTTCTAAGCAAATATGATTTGGAATATATTCGTACATACTGACACCATATATATCTTATACCATAACACAACATAAGGGAAAACAAAGGCAACAAACAAAAAAAATAAAAGAAGGATCATCTGATAGCATCACACAACTTAAGGGAAAACAAAGACTACAAACAGAAATTAAAAGAAGAATCATCTGATAGCATCACACAACTTAAGAGAAAACAAAGTCAACAAACAGAAATTAAAAGAAGAATCAGCTGGCATTCGACAAAACTTATGCATTACATTCCTGACTTCCTTAAAGTTCAAGAATCAGATTCAGTTACTGCATATATGTATTAATTTGCGGAGAGGGAATGGAAGAGACTTATACAAGAGGAGTAACTTACAAATACAGCTTAACTATATGTATGTATGTATGTCTGTATGTATGTGTGTGTGTGTGTGAGAGAGAGAGAGAGAGAGAGAGAGAGAGAGAGAGTTAGAGAGACTGCATATATGTATTTATTTGTTATATCAGTTACTGTATATATGTATTTATTTGCGGAGAGGGAACGGAAGAGACCTATACAAGAGGAGTAATTTACAAATACAACTTAACTATATGTATGTATGTATGTATGTATGTATGTATGTATGTATGTATGTATGTATGTATGTATGTATGTATGTATGTATGTATGTATGTGTGTGTGTGTGTGTGTGTGTGTGTGTGTGTGTGTGTGTGTGAGAAAGAGAGACGGAGAGAGATAGAGTTAGAGAGAGTGGTCACATATTTTAGGTATGAAACAAAGAACATTACGGCCAGGGAGTTCGCTTGCTGTTAGATACTGTGATGGAATGAGTTCAATATTCATTACAATTTTGCCCTAGGAAAAATGTTTTGGACTTACTGCGGACTTATATTTTTATCAAGAGCTCAGTACCTTTAAAATTAAGATTGATAGACATTTTTGTTTGCCTTTTATCAGTTACCTGAATCCTAAACTACATCTGTTTTCTATTTTTTTGTGAAGGAAAAGTGAACAATGAGCCATACTAGAGTTACGACTTCAGCAAATATTTTCATCAAAAGCGTTACTTTTTAATGTGATACTTGTTCACACAACTACAGTAATTGCGGTAATGATCCATTGCTATGCATTGATATCATTTCAAATAGCAACATTGTACACTGCATGGTGGATGGCCCTGTACGCCAGAGCAAAATAATATTAAATCCTTGCTTTTGTATCGACTAGACCGAATAGGTTTAGTGATTACGCCCATGAAGAAAATCGCTTGGTAAATTGCGCTAACATGACTGAACATTCCCTTGTAACAGTACCCTTAAAACCATTAAAAGACAATGTGGATCGAATTCTTAACCAGTCGGTTCCTTACACTCTTAAAATACATGCTATTCAGAGGTCAGTCAAGGTAGTAGTCACCTCTACATTTTTGTAACAGAAGAACGCCTTTGTACAAAATTATCTAACAAAGTACTTCAAAAATATAGGCGGTATATATGATCCTAAACTGCTGATCATATTATGTTAAGTTCGAGTACCTTTTCGTTTCATGAAAGGGGTGTTAATGCAAAGTTCATATTGAGTCAAAATATTTGCATACCCCATATCAAATACGATATCATCCCACATAAAATACAATATTTAACATACTAAACATGGAATTATGCCTGTTAAGATAGTCCTATATAAGTATTTTCTTTGCAGATAACGGAATATTATTAAATTTATATTTATTATCTCTCTATCTCTCTCTCTCTCGCTCTCTCTCTCTCCATATATATATATATATATATATATATATATATATATATATATATATATATATATATATATATATATATATATATATATATATATATATATTCAAATCGAGTATCCAATATACAAAGACTGCTATCACAATTTACAAAGAAAACAAACCACACTTGTGAAATAAAATGCGAATGTGTTGCCCCTAAGGGAATATAATAGTGCAGTCGTAGCTACGCACTGTACAATGGTTATATGCCTATTTCATCTTTAATTTCTGAACGTCGTTTGTCAAAATCAATGCTATAGTAAACCGGTGTAATCCCATTTATTTAGCAAAAACACAATACATTACAAATCAGAGATTTATTGTTATAGGAACACTGGCTTTATTTATACATCATTCAGTCAATTGGAAATTCCTGATCATGTTGACAACATTGAATGTTTAGAAAGGACAATGTCCCCCTTCTTAGCCTTATAATTATGTTTGAGCTGTTTATATTAATGTTTTTTACTTAAACTGTATGGGTTACTACTTAAACATCCAAACAATTATCAGTTCCATTGTCTTGTTCAGTTTTTAAAACCATTTCTTTGGAAATATATATATATATATATATATATATATATATATATATATATATATATATATATATATATATATATATATATATATATAGATAATCGGGAATTAGAAAGAACTTTTCGATTATATTGTTGTGCTACATCCGTATTGGCTCTAAGCACATCGCACATTCCAGGATATTTGATCATATGCACATTTAAAGCTGTCACGTGAGCATCTCAGTGTCTTTTATTAGCTGGTACCTCGCCTTTCCCTGGGAAGTCATTCAATTAGAAGTGTTCCTAAATCCGTTACTTGAGTTCGGATATGCTTATGTTCCTCCCAATTGTTAAAAATTGGTCGTTATGATCAAGCTACAGATACCATTAATGGCAGGCCTTGCTTGGATCAGAAATTCAAATATGAGAGACTTAAATCCCTGATTTTTTCCAGTCTTGTCCAGTTACTAGATCAAGGGGAAAATTGATTTTGATCAGGTTACATTTGATTCTGATTGATCATGAGATATTGATTACAGTGATGCACCTTTCGCTACCCATTATCTATACTTTATACTGAGTGAAAAACTATAATCACACGTTCTTGAACAGAAGAGAAAAGATCATGAGACATCACACGTTCTTGAACAGAAGAGACATCATGAAATATCACATGTTCTTGAACAGAAGAGACAAGGGCATGAGATATCACACGTTCTTGAACAGAAAAGACAAGACCATGATATATCACACGTTCTTGAAGAGAAGAGAGAAGATCATGAGATAGCAAACTTTCTGAAACAGAAGAGACAAAATGATGAGATATCACACGTTCTTGAACAGAACAGACAAAATCATCAAATCTATTGACATGGCATTTAACTTTGGCAGGTTCTATAGGTTGTACACGCGTTCGTTTCTGTTTGTACTTTATAAATAACTTGTGTCCTTATGTCTGGTTCTTGTACTAGTATTTGTTTTAAAGTTTAGAATATTCTATATGTGATTTGCGTTTAGAAATTATAAGGGAACATTACCATTATCCTAATTCTCTTATCGAAAGGTTTTATATCAGATTTGTTTTGATCAGAATCTTGAATTCATCTTTATTACATCTAGTCATTGCAGTCAGTTATATAGCTGTGCCCAGTTTTAATTTTAAATGATTAATTTATTAAAACTTTTCATTGGATTTTGAATGTTCTCATTGAAATGATAGCAAAATATTTCTAGGATATTATCATGACGATTGTTGAAGCAGTACCTTATTTAAGACAACTGAAAAATTAGCACGTTCAATATTTTAATTGATTCAGAACATTCTATACTTTTGAGCTTGTGACATACCGTTTAGAATAATGTGTGGTTTATTGTTCATAAAAACATATGTTCCATTTTCTTAGGAAATAATTGTCTTGAAGTTTACTAAAATTGTTTGTTGTTCTTTTTTCTGTTACGTTCGTCAGTACCATATAATCTGAACAGTATATTTGGATGAACGGCGCGCCAGAGCAGTGTGATTAACCGCATTACATCTATACATTCTAGTTCCTTTTATAATCCTTTTGTTTTAAACTATTACTCTAATTTCCTGAAAATGCAGCAAAATAAACTTTAAACACAACAAATTGGTCTATATTTTTGCACAACCTTTCAAATCATAACTTTTGATTATGCGAAGAGCACATATTGTCTGCGAGAAGAGTGTTCACTTTTTAAGAAAATAAACTATTAGAACTATATCATGGTAATAAGTAAAAAAATGTGGTCGATGATGTGTGGGGAGGCTAGCAAATATTGAAGTGTTATGCTCCAGATCCAGACTCTGAATTGTAATTGCCATTCGACTTGATGCTGATATCGAGTGCCTGAGAAGTTCATTATAAAGAGCATATTGTAATGTCTGCATTATGTTCAGTTCATTAGATTTAGGTATCGTATCATCTCCAATGATCATGCCAAATGTAAATGTGGTCGATTTTTTGCAAACTTGTTTTGCTTCCATTGCTTGATTTAAATAATTGTCTTTCAGGTGAATGAAAACGATCTTCATCAAGTCTCAGAGCTCACTGTTTGGTTGCCTTTAATGCAATGTGTTAGTTTTGAGTACGGAGGCCCTTGTGTGTGGAGGAAATACTCAATTTACAATCAGTGCATCAAGCAAGAAATTGGTAGTCATGATTATTCATATCAGAATGATATTGCCATTCGCATAAGTGTAATGGAATACTACATAGGCATAACTAGAAATATCGAATGTCAGATGAAGCATTTGATCACCAGTTGCAATATTTTTTTTATTTTTACGGACATGAAGGAAAATGTAAAATTGCTCATGGAATGGCGACACGTTCGAGAGGAAAAATGTGGCAAAGCGACTCATAATTGTAAAATAATATTCTTTAAAGTAATAAAGCGAACGTTCATAACAAGCTGTTTACTTTTCAAAATTGAATGAGTGAGTTGAAAAATTCTCCGGCAAAGCTGTAAAATCTTAAAACCACCAATTAGCAAGTACAGAAACAGCCATAATGCCATCATTATGACATTTTAGTATGCAATGCCATCGCAAGCTAATGGTGCTGCTTGAAATTCATTAACTATCTGACACCGATTTGAAAACCATAATCATCCTCATTTAAAGGAGAGATAATATACTTAAGTG
Source organism: Unio pictorum (assembly GCA_030141615.1). Lineage (NCBI taxonomy): Eukaryota > Metazoa > Mollusca > Bivalvia > Unionida > Unionidae > Unio > Unio pictorum. The sequence goes on along the minus strand of JARLTB010000034.1, from coordinate 11,431,431 downwards.
GTGGTAGTGGATTATTTGAAAATTTGATTATGCGAAACGCACATATTGTCTGCGAGAAAAGTGTTCAAATTTTAAGAAAATAAACTATTAGAACTATATCGTGCTAATAGTAAAACTAGTTTCTACAATAAGGTATGACAATCGGTGTCTTGTATTAACAGCATCGTTAACGTTCTGCGCGATATCTGTCACAAAAAGATACGGTCGAGGATGTGTGATGATGCTAGCAAATATTGAAGTGTTATGTTCCAGAACAAGACGATGAATTGTAACAGCCATGCAACTTGATGCTGATATCGAGTGCTTGCATTTTGAGGAGTTCATTATAAAGAGCACATTGTAATGTCTGCATTATGCTCAGTTCATTAGATTTAGGTATCGTATCATCTCCAATGATCTTGCCAAATGTAATTGTGGTCGATTTTTTGCAACCTTGTTGCTTCCATTTCTTGGTTTGAATAATCGTCTTTCAGGTGCATGATCACAATCTTCATCAAATCTCAGAGCCAACTGTTTGGTTGCCTTTAATGCAAAGTGTTAGTTAATCAGTTTTCCTAATAACCCTTTAACGGTCTACCACCAGTTGCTTTAGAAGGAGGAGGTGGATTTCAGTAGCAAATTGAATACGGAGGCCTTTGTATGTGGAAGAAATATTCAATTTACAATCAGTTCATCAAGCAAGAAATTGGTAGTCATGATTATTCAAAACAGAATGGAATAATAAATAGGCATAACTAGAAATATCGAATGTCAAATGAAGCATTTGACCACCAGTTGCAATATTTTTTTATTTTTATGGACATGAAGGAAAATATAAAATTGCTCTTGGAATCGTGACTCATAATTTTAAAAGAATATGGGTGCGACTACAGCCACAGACAATACACCGCGTAAAACCAAAAGGACACCCACGCATAAACACTGCACAGATGTCGGTCCCCTCCAAGGTGCAGGAGTATGTGTCCGCCCTGGACAAGGCTCTCCAGGACCTGCCAGAGCGCTACGCCACAGCTTAGTGGTATGCCATGTAGGGTACTATCTACAAAACAGCCCACGTTTGTCAAAAAGGAACGGCCCAGTCAGGACTGGTTCAACACCCACCTATCAAGGATGAAACCACTAATCTAAGAGAAGCGAAAGGCCTTTATAGCGTACACAAAATGCTCCAATGGATGGCCGCTTACTGCTCTTAAAAGTGCGCTAAGCAACACCCAACGCATCGCTAGACAGTGCCGAGTCAGGAAACATAAAAGGTATTACAGTAGCATCAATAAGGCTCTAGGCCCCACAGTTAAATGGGTCGCTCCCCTGAAATATATGATGAGAGAGAAGATCACAGACAGAGGGCAACAGATGGACAGATGGGTGGAGCACTGCTCAGAGCTATACTCCCATGAAACGTTATCATCGAAGTAGCCCTCAGCTGCATGAAGAATCTTCCAATCATTGAGGAGCTCGACAAAGTGCCAACCTTAGAAGAGCTCAGCAAAGCAATTGACACCCTCCCAAATGGCAAAGCACGAGGTAGTGAAAGCATCTCGCCCGAAGCTATCACATGTGGGAAACCAACACTGCTTCAACCACTGCACGAACTACTTTGCCTCTGGTGGGAGGAAGGAGCAGTCTCCCAAGACATGCGTGATGCCACATTTGTGACCCTTTACAAAACAAGGGCGCCCGCAGTGACTGTAATAATTACAGATGGATCTCGCGTCTGAGCATCGTTGGTAAAGTGTATACCCGCATCATACTAAACAGGCTGCAATTGTTGGCAGAACGTGTGTATCCAGAATCCCAGTGCGGCTTCAGAGCAGGAAGGTCGACAACAGATATGATCTTCTCTTTACGATAACTCCAAGAGAAAAGCAGAGAGCAAGGTCAACCAATCTACATGATGTTCATCGACCGAACCAAAGCTTTTGACTTAGTCAGCAGGAAGGGCCTTTTTTAAGTGCACAGTACGATCGGCTGCCCCTCAAAACTCTGCAGCATGATAATTTAGTTCCATGCAGATATGAATGGAACAGTCCTGTATGATGGATCTTCCTCAGCCTCCTTCCCAGTTAACAGCGGTGTGATGCAGGGCTGCGTTCTGGCACCAACTCTTTTCGAGATCTTCTTCTCCTTGCTTCTATCCTACGCCTTTGACTCGTCCACTGATGGCATATATACACACCAGGTCCGATGGGAGGCTGTTCAAACTGGTACGACTGCGCTCGAAGACGAAAGTGAGGGCTGTGCTCATCATGGAGATGCTTTTGTTGATGACGCAGCGCTTGTGGCACACACTGAGGAAGCCCTTCAGAGATGAGGAGACACTTTTGCTGCTGCCTGCATGCAGTTTGGGCTCCCCAACAGCCTGGCAAAGACAAAGGTCAGCGTGAAAGAAACCATCAAGGCCCCTACAATCGAAATCGACGGGGTTACGTTGGAAGCAGTCAACAACTTTACTTACCTGGGATCAACCATCAGCAGCACTTTCTCGTTTAATAAGGAGCTGTACAGAAGGCTAGGAAAGGCAAATACCATCATGTCAAAACTGACGAAGAGGGTGTGGGAAAACAACGCGCTGACAGAGCAAACCAAAGTCAAAGTTTACCAAGCCTATATTCTCAGCATCCATCTATATGGAAGTGAGACCTGCAGTACCTACATGAGGCAAGAGCGCCGGTTCAACTCGTTCCATATGCGCAGCTATAAACGCATTTTGAAAATCAGCTGGCAAAACCGTGTCCCACACAGCGAAATCCTGTAGCGTGCAAATACTCACAGCATGTTCTTCCTGCTGAGCAAACGTAGTCTTCGATAGCTGGGACACGTCCGACGCATGGAGGATGGGAGGCTGCCAAAGGACATCCAATATGGACAGATGGCCACTGGCACTCCGTTTCAAGAATGCGTGCAAAATGGATCTGAAGGCATGTGTCATCACATCTGATGGCTGGGAATTGTTGGCAGAGGACCGAGGCAGCCGCAGATTGACAGTAAGTAAGGTTCAATCAATCACTGATACGAGGAGAGGCCAGTTGGCGGCAAAGAAACTTGTAAGAAAAGGCCACATGGCAGCAACCTCAGCAACTCCGGCTTCCCTGCATGTCTGCTCAGATTGCAAGTGGGACTGTCACTCGCGCATAAGCCTGCACAGCCACAACAGACGATGTCAACAACCCAGAGACAGACAACACGCTAAGGGTGATGATGATGATGATGATGATCATGATGATCATGATGATGATGATGATATATATATATATATATATATATATATATATATATATATATATATATATATATATATATATATATATATATATATATATATATATATATATATATTGTTACGTGTATTTGATTTGGGTCATTTAAGTTATATTTTAAATGTTTGTTTGTTACATTCAAATTTGACATTTTAAGTTTAAGATTCATTCATTGGGAGATATTATTTTAGAAAGTGGGATGACATGTACTCTAAGAACAAACACCAGGTGTTCAGTTCATTTCTGACCTGGCTTCAGAGTTGTAAAAAAGCTTTTAAAATGATTGGTTGATTCCAAGGACATTATGAAGCTGTGTTATAAACATCTTTCTATTTTTAGTTGGGTTATACGGTGTGTACGAGACTTTTTGAACGTAAATTTCTTCTAAAGATTCTAGAATATCATGCGACCCTTTCCTTGTTTAGGTAAAAACAGGTATATATATATATTATATTTAGGAGCGAACAATTTAGTAGAAGTTGGGCTGTTAGAATATTAAGTTTTGTCGTTTTGAGTTATTTTAAAATACCTTGTCTTGGAAATTATTTCAATTCTTTTGGATCAAGAGGTTTTATTTTGTTATTTGTCTGGAACATAATTGTGCTGATTGAATTTCATTAGACCAGAACTGACTTCATTACGTGTCATCGTCTTCCATCTTGAATGCTTCACTAAGATTCGAACTAGGAATTATTTGGACGATTTATTACCAGGTCTTTTGCAATTTTGGCCCATGAAACTCTTTTGGATCATTCATTTAGGGATTATTAAAACTTATCACAAGATCTTGTCTCACTTATATTGGCCAAAAATCAAACGTGATGCTACCAGATGCTGTAGATCTTGTCATACTTGTCAAATGGTAGGAAAACCCAATCAGAAGATACCTAAGGCTCATCCACAACCTATTCCTGCCTTTGACAAACCATTTGGTAGAATTATGATATATTGTGTAGGTCCTTTATCCAAGACCAAGTCAGGTAACCAATACCTGTTGACCCTTATATGTGCATCAACAAGGTTTCCAGAGACAATTCCGTTCAGGAATATAAAATCTAAAACAATAGTAAAAGCTTTGATAAAGTTTTTTACTCAGTATGACCTTCCCAGATCTGTTCAGTCCGATCAAGGTTCAAACTTTATGTCTGGAATTTTCCAACAAGTTATGTATGAATTGGGCATTCAGCAATTCAAATCTTCATCCTATCACCCTTAGAGCCAAGGGGCATTAGAAAGATTCCATCAGACTTTGAAAAATAACATGTACTCAGTTATTGCAATGTGTACTTTGTTCACCTAAGTGATGAATATGATGTGGTTAAAGAATGCATTCTAAGGGTTTATGAGTTAGTCCCTGAAGGTTATCGACAAAAATTCAGAAATTACAGAAAAAAGCTGGCCAAACTCATGTCGAATTTGCTAGAGAAAAAGAGCAGTTGTTTGATAGTTTGATAGCCAAGAAAGTCGATCAAGATTATCAAAATCTCAGTCAAATGATATTAATTGAAGGGTTCAAAAACTGTGTACATAGTGACGTTAAAACTGATCTCGATGAGAATAGGATTGAAACCTTGGAGAATACTGCTTGAGCTGCTAATGAATATTCTTTGACACTTAAAGTTTATTTTGTTAACAAGACTTCTACAAACAGTCTTCTGGCAGAAAGGTATTTCAGCCTAATACCAGCCCTTTTAAAACTCAAACTAGCACAACTTCAAAAATCAAACGTCAGAGAAGCTTGATTCTAGATCCATGTCTCTTCCAACGTGTACCTATTGCAAAAAAAGGACACGTTGTTTATGATTGCTACAAATTTAAAAATAGGCATCAGAATCACGAGAGACCTGTTCCAAATGATCTTGTTTCTAAGATGTCAAGGTCACAGTCATGTATTGAAAGCAATACATTTGTTGGGTCTATCACTCTTGTGTAATTCAGCCAATCCCACCCCTATTAAAAGTTTAAGGGACACAGGAGCTTCTCAGAGTCTTTTTTTGTCAGGTACTTTGCCTTTTTCTGAGAAGTCTTCTTCTAATAAAAGTGTTCTTATTCAGGAAGTAGAGTGCGGCCTTGATAATGTTTCTTTCCATTGTGTACATTTGTCATCAGACTTGGTAACAGGACCTGTGACAGTCGGAACAGTCTCGGTTTTACCCGTTAAGTGCATTCATTTATTGTTAGGCAACGACTTACATACTTGGATACTTCTCTGGGATTCGAACTGAGAATTATTTGGACATTCTATTACCAGTATTTTTGCAATTTCTCTAGTGGATAAATTTTTGAACTATTTTTAAATTGATTTTGGAATTCATTCTTACAAGCTTGTTATTTTCACTCTATCTATGTTAATGTTAATTGGAGCCTAAGCACGTAACGATACATACATACATACATACATACATACATACATACATACATACATACATACATACATACATACATACATACATACATACATACATACATACATACATACATACATACATACATACATACATACATACATACGAACTGTCTAACAACAAACGCTAGAGGTGCTATTCTAGAAAAGTTTCTGACTGATAGGCACTTAATATCCGTTAATAGTCAATCTATTTGTGAAGGACCTGACTTTACATTTTTCTCAATCGATGGTAAATCCAAATCGTTGATAGACCATATACTATTGCAAAAAGACAAATTTGATTTAGTGGTTAAGGCCGAAATATTGATGACCATCCTTTGAACATTTCAGATCATCATCCTGTAAAAATAGAGTTGGTCATTCCTCTTGCATATAATATAATCATGGCTGACAAGCATATAATTCCCTCCATAAATTGGAAGAAAGCATCGGCAGAACAAATAAATAGGTATAACGAAGCAACACGCAATGAATTTTTAGCGCAACTGCATAAGGCAGAACTAGTGACAAATGTCGATATTGATAGTATTATTCAAGACACGGTAAAGATTTTACATGACGCAGCTTCTAGGTTTCTGCCCATAAAAAGGTTTTGCCCATACGCTAACCCTTATTGGAAATTACTAAACGTAAAAAAGTTTCATACAGAAATGAGGCTGAAACGTAGGGTATGGATCTCTGATGGTAGGCTAAGAGGATGGGAATTTCAGTCATACGCGAACTATAAGAAAGCGAAGAAATGTTTTGGAAAATAGTTACTGAGATCAAAAGAAATGTATGACAGAGAACAAATCAGTGAGCTTGAAAAGGCTGCAGAGCTCGATATTTCTACTTTCTATAAGTTTATACGGAATAAAAGACATAAACGTGATTACATATACGAAATTGAATCTAACTGAAAAATTGTACGCGACCACGACTCTATAAGAGACTTATGGGCAAATCATTTTTCCAATTTGTCACTACCTGACAATACCTATTTGTACGATAAGAATCATTACCAGATGGTCTTAGCAGAGGTTAAAAAACAGAGTATAGAAACCCATTCCCACTTTGATGAAGTTGTTGACAAAATTCCCACTAGATAAGAAATCAGTAGTGCAATTAATTCTCTCAGTAAAAATAAGGCATGTGGTCACGACGGTATTGTTGCCGAGCATTTACTGTTTGCGGACACTCAAAGCAGTGTACAGTTACTTGAAACTGTCTTCAAAAACAGTGTACGTAGCCGAGGAGTACCCATGCCATTTTAAACAAGGTTTAGTAATACCAATATTTAAAGGAGGGGGAATAAGCAAATTAGATATGAATAACTACCGTGATGAAACTATAGTTCCAGTGCTTCAGAAAATCCTAGAGCAAATTATATATAATAGACTACTTATATTTTCTAAGCACATTAATTTTCCAAATCCAATGCAACAAGGTTTTAGGAATAATTGTGGCAGTATCACTGCAGCGTTTTGTATCTAAGAATCTATATGATACTTTATGGATAAAGATACTCCTGTCTATGCAACATTTCTTGATAATGCTAAGGCATTCGATACAGTCTGGCACAATGGGTTATTTTACAAGCTGTACAAACTTGGCATTAAAGGGAAGACGTGGCGCATCATAAAAGACTCGTTTAAGGGAGTAACTAGTTCTGTTTTATTTGCGGGCAAATTGTCCAAATATTTCAATATTAAGCAGGGTAGGGTGTTGGGCAGGGTCATATCTTATCCGCTTGGTTCTTTCTCGTTATGATAGACGATTTGATCACTGATTTAGATCACACTTTGCGAGGCCTAAATCTTGTCGATCTCCACCTGCCGTGTGTCTTATTAGCGGATGACACAACTGTAATGGCTAATTCGCATCAGTCGATGCAGCATCTGCTCGATACAATCTCTAATTATGCGAAAAGGTGGAGATTGAAATATAACGCAGATAAAAGTTGCAGCATCCTCTTTACAAACAAAAGAAGAAATGATATCCCTTCTTTTCTATTCAACAAATCGCCAATTCCAGTAGTCAAAAGTAATAAATATGCCGGCATACCTCTAACGTACAACTTTAAACCTAACGATGCGATAAAAGAAGCATGCGATAAAGGTGAATACTTATTAAACTCTTTTTATTTCATTGGTATCAGAGACGGAGGAATGAACCCTCTAACAAGTATGAAAATCTGGAAAAGAATCATTCTACCTTCAGTCCTATATGGATGTGAATTATGGTCGAATATGACAAACACCAATATAGAAGAACTTGAGCTATGTCAGAGATATGCAACGCGACGTATGCAAGCTTTCGATAAATATTGACCCATAGAGGCAATGCGTAGTACCTTAGGACGCTGGTCAATGGAAGCATACATTGATAAGATGAAATTGTGCTTTTTCAACCGACTGTGTAGGGGCGATTGGACTCTTATCTGGAAAAAGATTTTCATTTTGCGTTTATGTCAGTACTTGACCAACCCAATTAGACAGACGGGTTTTATAGCAGATATTGACAAAATATTCAAGAAATATGGTATGGGAAGTGTTCTTTTAGACTATGCAGTAAGAGTACAAACCGAAGGTAAACTTGTTTGGAATCGGAATATTATTGATAATATTCAAAACATCGAAGAATCTACCTGGAATACAGATATTGAACTAAGGAGCGATTTAATTCACTTCAGAAACATTCATTTGGACTTAAAACCAAGCAGTATATGGTTTCTTGGACATAAATTTCCATCTATGTTATGGCCTCTCTCTGAAATAGTGAAACTATATATCATGCCTGTTGGAAAAGTTATGATATGTAAACTCTGTGGAAAAGAGACTGACGACAGAGCGAAACATCTTATCTTAGGTTGTGAAAAGCTCCTTGAAGAGCGAAACGTCTTCTTTGAGAGGGTGATTGACACTTTAGAGGTGAGATACGGGGTTAATTTATTTAATCAAGAAGACGATATACTATTGGAGACACTTCATGGAAGCAGAGTAGATTGCTTGTCGTCTATTGACGATGATGTATGGGATAAACTCATGTTGGTAACGGCAAAAAGCATAACCTCATTTTACAATAAAATGCATGCCCTACTTTCAACCAACATATCATAACATAACAGCAATAATAAGTAGTTAATCTAGATGAATAAATAAATTAATTTATAAAAAACAAACAAAAACAAATATTCTGCTGTTGTCAAATTCCGCAATTTTGATGTATTACAGATCACGGAGATATAATGCTCTCTGGCTCATATAATATACGAGTGTCACCTCTTGCTATCTTTATTCCTTTGAGAAGGATTTCATTTTGTTCCTCATATATATGTATAAATGAGTGTATATGTGTGTATATATGTATGTGTAAATATGTGGTTGGGTGTGTAAATATATAGGTATGTGTATGTGTGTACATTTATATGTATTTATCTGTGTGTGTGTGTGTGTGTGTGTGCATAAACATATATGTCATGTAGAAAGAACTACATTGATAATTACACTGGTATACGTTTCCAATTTGTTTCATTCATATTCTTTTGTGTTGTATTTCATGATTTTGTATTATCCTGAATTTGATTAATCTGATGTAATCTCTATTGAAGAGGAAATAAAGTTAGTCAGTCAGTCAGTCATACATGCATACATACATACATACATACATACATACATACATACATACATACATACATACATACATACATACATACATACATACATACATACATACATAGGTACGTACGTAGGTACGAACGTACATACGTACGTACGTACGTGCATGCATGCATGCATGCATGCATACATACATACATACATACATACATACATACATACATACATACATACATACATACATACATACATACATACATACATACATACATACATACATACATACATACATACATACATACATACATTCATACATACATACATACATACATACATACATACATACATACATACAACATACATACATACATACATACATACATACATACATACATACATACATACATACATACATACATACATTCATACATACATACATACATACATACATACATACATACATACATACATACATACATACATACATACATACAACATACATACATACATACATACATACATACATACATACATACATACATACATACATACATACATACATACATACATACATACATTATAGTCAATCTATTTGTGAATGACCTGACTTTTCATTTTTCTCAATCGATGGTAAATCCAAATCGTTGATAGACCATATACTATTGCAAAAAAACAAATTCGATTTAGTGGTTAATACCGAAATATTGATGACCGTCCTTTGAACATTTCAGATTATTATCCTGTAAAAATAGAGTTGTTCATTCCTTTTGCATATAATATAATCATGGTTGACAAGCATATAATTCCCTCTATAAATTGGAAGAAAGCATCGGCAGAACAAATAAATAGGTATAAGGAAGCAACACGCAATGAATTTTTACGCAACTGCATAAGGCAGAACTAGTGACAAATGTCGATATTGAAAGTATTATTCAAGACACGGTAAAGATTTTACATGACGCAGCTTCTAGGTTTCTGCCCATAAAAAGGTTTTGCCCGTTCGCTAACCCCTATTGGAAACTGTGAAACGTAAAAAAGTTTCATTCAGAAATGAGGCTGAAAAGTAGGGTATGGATCTATGATGTTAGGCCAAGAGGATGGGAATTTCAGTGATACGCGAACTATAAGAAAGCGAAGAAACTGTTTGGAAAAGAGTTACTGAGAGCAAAAGGAATGTGTGATAGTGAACAGTTCAGTGAGCATGAAAAGGCTGCAGAGCTCGATATTTCCACTTTCTATAAGTTTATACGGAATAAAAGACATAAACGTAATTACATATACGAAATTGAATCTAACTGAAAAATTGTACGCGACCACGACTCTATAAGAGACTTATGGGCAAATCATTTTTCCAATTTGTCACTACCTGACAATAACTATCTGTACGATGTGAATCATTACCAGATGGTCTTAGCAGAGGTTAAAAAACAGAGTATAGAAACTCATTCCCACTTTGATGAAGTTGTTAACAAAATTCCCACTAGAGAAGAAATCAGTAGTGCAATTAGTTCTCTCAGTAAAAATAAGGTATGTGGTCATGACGGTATTGTTGCCGAGCATTTACTGTTTGCGGACACTCAAAGCAGTACAGTTACTTGAAACTGTCTTCAAAAAAGTGTACGAGGCCGAGGAGTACCCATGCCATTTTAAACAAGGTTTAGTAATACCAATATTTAAAGGAGGGGAAAAAGCAAATTAGATATGAGTAATTACCGTGATATAACTATAGTTCCAGTGCTTCAGAAAATCCTTGAGTAAATTATATATAATAGACCACTTATATTTTCTAAGCACATTAATTTTCCAAATCCATTGCAACAAGGTTTTAGGAATAATTGTAGTAGTATCACTGCAGCGTTTTGTATCAAAGAATCTATATGATACTATATGGATAAAGATACTCCTGTCTATGCAACATTTCTTGATAATGCTAAGGCATTCAATACAGTCTGGCACAATGGGTTATTTTACAAGCTGTACAAACTTGGCATAAAAGGGAAGACGTGGCGCATCTTGAAAGACTCGTTTAAGGGAGTAACCAGTTCTGTTTTATTTGCGGGCAAATTGTCCAAATATTTCAATATTAAGCAGGGTGAAGGGCAAGGTCGTATCTTGTCCTCTTGGTTCTTTCTCGTTATGATAGACGATTTAATCACTGATTTAGATCACACTTTGCGAGGCCTAAAACTTATCGATCTCCATCTGCCGTGTGTCTTATATGCGGATGACACAACTGTAATGGCTAATTCGCATCACTCGATGCAGCATCTGCTCGATATAATCTCTAATTATGCGAAAAAGTGGAGATTGAAATATAACGCAGATAAAAGTTGCAGCATCCTCTTTACAAAGAAAAGAAGAACTGATATCCCTTATTCTCTATTCGACAAGTCGCCAATTCCAGTAGTCAAAAGTAAGAAATATGCTGGAATACTTTTAAAGTACAATTTTAAACCTAACGACGCGATAAAAGAAGCATGCGATAAAGGTAAACACTTATTAAACTCTTTTTATTTTATTGGTATCAGAGACGGAGGAATGAACCCTCTAACAAGTATGAAAATCTGGAAAAGAATCATTCTACCTTCAGTCCTATATGGATGTGAATTATGGTCGAATATGACAAACACCAATATAGAAGAACTTGAGCTATGTCAGAGATATGCAGCGCGACGTATGCAAGCTTTCGATAAATATTCGCCCATAGAGGCAACGCGTAGTACCTTAGGACTTTGGTCAATGGAAGCATACATAGATAAGATGAAATTGTGCTTTTTCAACCGGCTGTGTAGGGGTGATTGGACCCTTATCTGGAAAAAGATTTTCATGTTGAGTGTATGTTAGTATTTGACCAACCCAATAAGACAGACGGGGTTTATACCAGATATTGACAAAATATTCAAGAAATATGGTATGGGAAGTGTTCTCTTAGACTATGCAGTAAGAGTACATACCGAAGGTAAACTTGTTTGGAATCTTAATATTATTAATGATATTCAAAACATCGAAGAATCTACCTGGAATACAGATATTGAACTAAGGAGCGATTTAATTCACTTCAGAAACATTCATTTGGACTTAAAACCAAGCAGTATATGGTTTCTTGGACATAAATTTCCATCTATGTTATGGCCTCTCTCAGAAATAGAGAAACTATATATCATGCCTGTTGGAAAAGTTATGATATGTAAACTCTGTGGAAAAGAGACTGACGGCAGAGCGAAACATCTTATCTTATGTTGTGAAATGCCCTTTGAAGAACGAAACGTCTTCATTGAGAGGGTCATTGACACTTTAGAGGTGAGAGACGGGGTTAATTTATTTAATTAAGAAGACGATATACTATTGGAGACACTTCTTGGATGCAGAGTAGATTGCTTGTCGTCTATCGACAATGATGTATGGCATAAATTCATGTTGGTAACTGCAAAAAGCATAACCTCATTTTACAATAAAATGCATGCCCTACTCTTAACCAACATGTCATAACATAACAGCAATAATAAATAGTCAATCTAGATAAGTAAATAAATTAATTTAAAAAACAAGCAAAAACAAAAGGCCATCCTGCTGTAGTCAAATTCCGCAATTTTGATGTATTACAGATCACGGAGATATAATGCTCTCTGGCTCATATAATATACGAGTGTCACCTTTTTCTATCTTTATTCCTTTGAGAAGGATTTCATGCTGATCCACATATATATGTATAGATATGTGTATATGTGTGTATATATGTATGTGTAAACATGTTTTTGGGTATATATATATATATATATATGTGTGTGTGTGTGTGTGTATGTGTGTACATTTATATATATGTGTGTATATATGTGTGTATATATATATATATATATATATATATATATATATATATATATATATATATATATATATATATATATATATATATATATATATCTTCTTGGTAGTCTCTCGAGTCGAGGAAGACAAGCTGTGCACTTTCCTTCAACGATGGACGCGCATGTGACTCCGGAGTCCAAATTCCGATACACACATGCGATTGCAGGTGGGGCATGGGACACCGGTGGTTGTTGGTATCTGGGATACATTTCTGTGGCGTCTCTCACGGGTTGCAGCAAGACGCTGGCGACGGTCAGCCTCAAAGGAGGAACAGGCTTTTCTGGTCAGGGCTCGCCACTGCTTTCTGTCTGAGGCAGCGAGCTCGAGCTGGCGTGGATGAAGGTCTTCCCACTTGATGTTTGTCTTGAGGTTGTCTTTGTACCTCTTGTGAGGGCGGCCTTGGTTTCTGTTCCCCAGGAATAGCTCGACATAGAACAACTGCTTTGGGATTCTGTTTTGATCCATGCGGATGACATGGCCAGTCCATCGAAGCTGGGCCTGGATTATTTTGGCTTCGATGCTTGTTGTGTTGGCTCTATCAAGGACTTCCTGGTTGGTGATTCGGTCCTGCCACTTGATCCGCATGATGGATCTCAGGGAGCGCTGGTGGAATTGTTCTAACTGTCTGATCTTCCTTCTGTAGAGTGTCCACGTTTCACAGCCATATAATAGAGACGTGAGGACAACTGCATTGTACACCTTCAGCATTGTTGACAGACGTATGTCCTTGTGCTGCAAGACTTTGGTTCGGAGTCGTCCTAGTGCTTGACTGGCTTTTTGGATCCTCGCAGTGATCTCTTTGTCCAGAGAGCCATCACTAGATATTGTGCTGCCAAGGTATTTGAAACTGTCTGTTACCGTTCTTTTCCTGTCTACTTTAATAATAGACAATTGTCAAGTCCAGTATATGTTGTAAGACTTTATTGTGCATGAGGTTGTATTCAATTCAACCCTGTAAATACAACAAAATACATTTACTACAACTATAAATACAATCATCAGTGCATTACATCGATTCTGTTTCACAGTATATTCAATACGAATAGCTATCACCACATATTTATTACTTATCAATCTAGAAAGATAGTTGACCAAATGAACCTAAACACAACAATCAGTGTCCACTGCACACTACAGAACAGACATACAGACAGGCAAGCGAATGGACATAATGATAGGTTCAGAAAAGTCTGGGTTAATAACCTATTAAAGGCACTAAAATGCAATATACATTTCAGATACATATACAGACTACATATAAAATAACCATTTACATTGACCACATTATAAATATATTATAAATCTATTTATCTTATCATATGGGACAAAGGTTGTCACATCTTGAAATCCAACAGAATCACAAGCACATTTAATTTAATTCCATGACCAGAACCCTTCAGCAACTCCAATGGAATGACCACCACCAATCTGCTGCCCATACTATGTTGTTCATACAGACAAGTAGCAAACTAACCAATCAGAAAGTTAAGTACCACTTGTCATGCAATAGAACAATCCAGCATGAACAGCACTCAGGGTAGCTTCATTGCTCAGAGTGAACAAAACTCAATAGGTAATCCTGGTTCAAGGTTGGCTAAATGGCTATAATAAAAAAAACACTAATTGCAACTGATGAGTTTAATTCACTCATCTGTTAAAAACAATAATTAGATAAAATAATAAAATACACACTTCTGCCTATTTAAAACACGAATATATAAACTTATAACATATATGCTTCTGCTACATACTTCCCTTCACACATTGAAATGATGTCCTCATCATTTAGGTGTATCCACCATGATGGAAATTATGGCTTTGGAAACTGTTTCAGGCATAGTGTTAAAAACTCCATTTATGTGCCGTGACTGAAGGATACGCACTTTTGTTAGCCAGTCTGGCTCATTAATGGCTTTGGACATCACGTAATCTCCAGAGGTCATCCATGTAGGTGTTTTAGTTACTCGACTAGAACGTCGTGGTGTTGGAACAGGCAAGGAACTGTTCTCTGTTTGTAACTGATCAGTAACTACGTTACTGGGGCTCTCAACCCTAGTGTGACTTGGTACTGCAGAGTTATTATCAATGCTGATCACAGTGTCTTCTGGATACATAGCTCCAGACTGTTCAGCAGTATGACCACTCTGCTCATTATCATCAACTGACATAGCTGAAGCTAACTCTTCTCCCACACGGGGATTACCTTTATCCTGGTTTGAAGATTTGTCATCTACTCTAAGACTCTCACTGGAAGAGTCTGTAATTAAATTTGCGCCGGCTAAATCGTCATCAACCCCTGGTCCTGATAGACATATCTCCTGTGTTCGCTGTATCGGAATCATTTCTGTATCACTTGGAAAATAAAGTGATATATGGTTCTTTTCATCCTGGTCCGAATCTGTTTCCCTGCTATTAATTTTTGTAGGCGAATTTCTAGTCCTTGGTGTCGCAGACTTTAACGCTTGTTTGTCTTGCTTGTGATTATGATGCTCCGAATGCATTGGCAATGCACCAATAGGAAGCAGCAAATTTCTATGAAGAGTACGTTTGGGTCCTTTTCCACCTTCCGGTCGTACAGTGTATACTGGGATATCCGGGTTTGGTTGGGATTCCACTATGTAGGCATTAGTCTCCCAGCGATCAGAAATTTTGTGTTTTCCATCGAATGCGAGAATCTTCACAAGAACCCTATCCCCAGGCTGAAGAGTTGCAACTCTTGCTTTCATGTCATATTCCCTTTTCTGTTTATCTTGAGATTTTCCCGCAATACTTGTGGCTAGTTTGTACGATTCTTCCAATCGGTTTCGAAGAGATTTAATATAAATGGACAAATTGCTCGATCCACTACCCCTGTCTAATCCAAATGCGATGTCAATAGGTAGACGTGGTTCTCTTCCAAACATCAGAAAAAATGGCGTCTGGTCTGTAGACTCATGGCGCGTACAATTATATGCATGAACCAATGGTCCTAAATAACTTTTCCAATCCCGTTTTTGATCTGGATTGAGAGTTCCTAACATATCTAGCAGTGTCCTATTCCATCGCTCACACATACCATTACCCATTGGATGATAGGGTGTCGTGCGAGACTTCTTAATCCCAGTAATTTGACATAATTCCTTGATGACAGTGCTTTCAAAGTTTGCACCCTGATCTGAATGTAAACGCTGGGGCATACCATACTGCACTATAAAACCATTAAATAGAGCCTCGGCTGTAGTCCTGGCTGTCTGGTTTCTTGTCGGAATCGCATGTGCATACCTGGTAAAATGATCTGTAATAACAAGTATATTTTGGTAGCCTCCTTTGGACATCTCCAGAGTAAGAAAATCTATGCAAACTAGTTCTAATGGCTGTGTGGTCACTATATTGACAAGTGGTGCTCGAATATTTGTTGACGATTTTCTAAGCATGCAACGACGACATTTTTTAATCCATATTTCTACATCATTTGCCATGCACGGCCAATAGAATCTATCCCTCAGAAGAGAAAGTGTCCTGTCTCTGCCTAGGTGACCGCAATCATCGTGTAAATAGTGCATCGCCTCCTCGCGATGAGACTTGGGAAGTACCAGCTGTAGTTGATCATGATCATCAGCTCTTGTCCTCCTGTACAGCACACCTCTTTGCAGGCATAATTTGTCAAAGGTCCGAAATATTGCTAAATGGTCTTTTCCAGTAGGTAGTGCCTGTCGATTAGGCTTTCCTTTGTCTCTTACAGTCTTTATCCATTCCCTTATAACAGGATCCTTGGACTGAGCCACTCTCCAATCTCTGTCTGTCATTGCGGCAATGCCAGAACCAGAGTCAAAATCATCAACAACATCAGCAGACAGACAAAGACTTTCAACAAATGGTTGAGCACTCGCTACATTACATAGGACGTGTAATGTTTCTTTGGTAATAGTCTTCATATCCATAGTGCTGCTCCTGACCCTGCTCTCTACATGTGGTAACCGAGATAGACCGTCTGCATCCGAATTCCTCGATCCGGCTCTGTAAATGATGTCAAAGTTGTAAGCAGCTAAAGCAGCTAAACATCGATGCCCAGTGGCATCAAGTTTGGCTGATGTAAGAATATATGTGAGTGGATTGTTGTCAGTGTACACAGTAAAGTACTGTCCGTAAAGGTAATCATTGAATTTCTCAGAGATTGCCCATTTCAATGCTAAGAATTCCAATCGATGCGCTGAATAATTTCGTTCACTTTTTGTTAACCCTCTGCTGGCAAAGCTGATCACTCGCTTGATACCATCCTGAATCTGATACAAAACTGCACCTAGGCCGTGTTGACTGGCATCTGTGTGCAGCTCGAAAGGTTGCCCAATGTCAACGTAGACTAGTATAGGTGGTGAAAAGAGAGCATCCTTAAGCTGTTGAAAGGCTTTCTCCTGTTCCGGTCCCCACTTCCATTGTATGTGTTGAAATTTCTTGTGTCGCTTACCCGCTTTATTCTGAGTGCTTGGCATTAATTCGGATAATGGTCGAGCTATCTTTGAGAAGTTCCTCACAAACTTGCGGTAATAGCCAGCGAATCCAAGGAATTGTCTCACTTCCTCAGGGCTCTGTGGAGTTGGCCAGTTTATTATCTTGTCAATCTTGGATGGATCTGCCTCAACACCTGCCTCTGATACAACATGGCCAACATATATGACCTTCTCCTTGAAGAATTGGCACTTCTTTGGAGACAACTTCAAACCACACTCTCTAACCCTTGTTAGGACCTTTTTCAGATTTGTTAAATGTTCTTCATAGGATTTGTCGAAAATGATGATATCATCTAGATAGATCACACAGATGGTCAGATGCATATCTCCGAGACACTCTTCCATCAATCTCTGGTATGTAGCTGGTGCATTGCAAAGCCCCATGGGTAGTCTCTCAAACTCGTAGAAACCTAGTGGACCCACTGTAAAGGCTGTCCTCTCCTTATGAGATTCATCTAATTCAATTTGATGATACCCCGACTTCATATCCAGCACAGTAAAATATTTAGATCCACCTAAACAGTCTAAGATATCTTCAATCCTGGGCAAGGCATAGGAATCCTTCTTTGTGATCTTATTCAACTGCCGAAAATCAATGCACAGGCGAAGTTTTCCATCCTTCTTCTTCACTAAAACAACATTGCAGGCCCAAAGACTATGTGATTTACGAATCACTCCGCTAGCAAGTAACTGGTGAAGGTGATCTTTCACCTCGCTATACATGGACGAGGGTATCCGACGGTATCTTTGTTTAAACGGTGTTTCATCTATCAGATTAATCCGATGCCCTACAGCAGCCGTAAATCCCAAATCTGTCTCACTTCTGGAAAAGATATCTTCAAATGTCTTTATTAGATCTATTCCTTTTTGTAGATCATCTTTGGACAGTTTATCCGAAGTGATGTCCATCTGACTGAGAATGTCATCTACTCGCTTCCTTCCAACTTCATCTGCTGGAACATCAGCCACAGATACTGGTCTCACACAGTATAGCTCTAGGTGGAATACTAATTGTCCTTGCAGTCACGTTTGACACATGAACTTCTATCAGACCATTCCTCCTGTAATTGTATGTCACCAGACCTGGAGAAATATCTAAGTCTTCATTTACTGTGGACCTCACTGAATTCTGAAGCAGAACACATGTCGAATGATATGGCACCTCTTTATCAACGAAAGTTCGCAAAATCACATTGCTGTTGCTTTGCACAATAATATCATGCGACTCTGCGCTCTTTAAAACACCTAGACAAAAATTTCTCTTTGCTAACTCCTTTTCTCGTAAAGTCAAACATCTAAATGTCAAATACCACGGAGTTGGCAATCGAGCTGTCTGTATAAATCTTGATCCATGCTCACTTTTGCATTCTTCTAAAGCATGCATGAGGTAGTTTGTCCCTAGCAACACAGGAACACGACTACTGTAGTTGCTGTCTGGCACGACTAGCATCAGACAACGTTGTCCTTCGATATTTGGCAGAATGTTACTTTCTGTTTCAACCTCTATGTAGCCAGAATATGGTAACTTCTCTCCATTCGCACATTCAACATTAAAAAGGTCTGTAATGGGCTCAATCGGAGTAGTCTTCAAATTATTGTTATAAAATGTCTGGCTAACTGTTGATACAGTCGATCCGGTATCAATAAGTGAATTTACTCTAATACCATTGATAACAACATAAACCTCATTAGTGTGTCCTACTAGCTCTGTCGTACCAGTTTCTTTATGGTTCTTGGGGCAACCCCGTTGATAGCCTACTGCTTGCCCCCAGCCATAGGCCTCCTGGAGTTTAAATCTCGTTTTGAATGATCTAGACGAACACGACAAGCAGAAGCAATATGTCCGACTTGGCCGCAGCGCCAGCATATTCGGTCTCTCCTATTCACAGTATTATCTGTTCTAAATTGACTCCTATAGCTTTGCTGGTTGTTGGATAAGTGGGATACTGATTGCTCCGTAAGGATCTTTACCTCCCGTGACAGCAGCTGAACAAGGTCCTTTAATTCACTAATCTCCTTTGTTTGTGATGTAGTTGAAGTTGATGCCATATTAAGATGTGTAGTTTTCTTGCTGAGTTTTAGTTCATCTTCCCGTTGTCTGTGTTCAGATTCAATGCGACGAAGAGCTACTCTCAATTCATCAAATGTCTTGAGTGAATCAAACTTATGACCAGACACATCTTTAAGTGTCTGTTTAACTCCTGTCCATAGCATAGCCTTTAGCATATCATTTGTCTCATTGGTCTTCACTAACCCTTTTTGGACGGCTCTGTTTAACAAATCTTCCAGCCTACAACTCCATGTAGCTATATCTTCGTGCTCTTTCTGGCGAGCACTGTAGAAGTCAGCTAACAATGTCTCTTTCAAATCCACATTGCTATACACACTGTCCAGCTTTGATAATACCTCACTGATGGATGCTGTTGGACCCAATCGCATAGCAATCCGTCCAGCTTCTCCTCTCAAAGAACGTCGAATGGCACGAGATACATGGTCCTGTGGATATGAGCCTTGTTGTAAGCATGTAACTTCATATCTCCATAATTCATATGATGTTTCACTCTTACCGTCTCCTGAAAATACAGATATTCTTAATTCATGTGGTAATGTGACATAGATATGACCACTGGCGATGGATGCCGTTGCATGTGATGATGTCTGTTCTTCCTTCGGTTCTTCCTTAACAGGATATGCACCCATTGATGCGGTAAAGTCTGCCATCCACTTTGCAAAATCTTCAGGTGTGTCTGCTTTGGGTTTGACCTTTAAAGCTTTAAAGGACCCTAATATGTTTTGAACTTCTTCTTCTGTGAACTCCATATTTACTTTAGAGAAAAAAAACAGCCGCGCAATCAAAACGACAAAATTCAGAAACCGCTGCGCAATATATGTATATACGACCAGATGAGAGACTACGGAACAAATTTTTTTTCAATAGGGAATATTTTACCATTGAAAAAGTACAGTCTATAAGAACATAGGTTGTAGTAGAACCAATTGAACCAGAACTACCTATATTCAACTCTGGTATCATACAGAGTTTATGATGTAAAAACCTTTCCTTTATTTTTTTTTTCCAAAGTAACATATTTCCTAAAATTATACTAAGGAGAACAATTTAATGACAAACTTGTTGGGAACTTCCATTAAGATTATGCTAAATACACCACCAACAACAACAAAAAAGTATATCAAATTCAAATATTCATAGATACAAGTTAATTTGACGTGCACATATGAACCATTCTTACCTATTACAAAGAATATTTTGGTTCAAGTTAAATGAATACACAAATTATAGAGTCCTAATCAGTAAAAAAAAAACAAATATCAGCCTATATAAGCACAGGATGAATGTCACTGTCTATCAAAAGGTTCAAATGATCCACAGAATATCAATGAAATGTCCACAAACCTTTCCGGAATTCCATGAATCAAACACAATAAACACAGCCGGAGTTCCACGTGCATTCGTCTGTGATATTTTCATAAATCGATATGGTTGGAATAACAACATGTACACATCCACTGGATCAAATCCTCCATCATACACATAATAAGCAACCTCCACTTCCGCACAATAGGTCCCACGGTGGGCGCCAAATGTTACCGTTCTTTTCCTGTCTACTTTAATAATAGACAATTGTCAAGTCCAGTATATGTTGTAAGACTGTATTGTGCATGAGGCTGTATTCAATTCAACCCTGTAAATACAACAAAATACATTTACTACAACAATAAATACAATCATCAGTGCATTACATCGATTCTGTTTCACAGTATATTCAATACGAATAACTATCACCACATATTTATTACTTATCAATCTAGAAAGATAGTTGACCAAATGAACCTAAACACAACAATCAGTGTGCACTGCACACTACAGAACAGACATACAGACAGGCAAGCGTATGGACTTAATGATAGGTTCAGAAAAGACTGGGTTAATAACCTATTAAAGGCACTAAAATGCAATATACATCTCAGATACATATACAGACTACATATAAAATAACCATTTACATTGACCACATTATAAATATATTATAAATCTATTTACCTTATCATATGGGACAAAGGTTGTCACATCTTGAAGTCCAACAGAATCACAGGCACATTTAATTTAATTCCATGACCAGAACCCTTCAGCAACTCCAATGGAATGACCACAACCAATCTGCTGCCCATGCTATGTTGTTCATACAGACAAGTAGCAAACTAACCAATCAGAAAGTTACGTACCACTTGTCATGCAATAGAACAATCCAGCATGAACAGCACTCAGGGTAGCTTCATTGCTCAGAGTGAACAAAACTCAATAGGTAATCCTGGTTCAAGGTTGGCTAAATGGCTATAATAAAAAACACTAATTGCAACTGATGATTTTAATTCACTCATCTTTTAAAAACAATAATTAGAAAAAATAATAAAATACACACTTCTGCCTATTGAAAACACGAATATATAAACTTATAGCATATGCTTCTGCTACATGTCCACATTCTTCAGCTGCGTGTCGCCAATGGTGATACAGGGTTGCGAATGGACAGTGTTTGGGGCGGGCTGGAAGATCAATTCTGTCTTTCCTAGACTAATTGTGAGTCCAAATAGGTTGGAGGCTTCAGAGAATCTGTCCACGATTGCTTGTAGGTGAGTCTATTCATGGGCCATGAGGGCGCAGTCATCTGCAAAGAGTGCATCAATGATGAGTCTTTCTAGTGTCTTGGTTTTTGCAGCTAGGCGACGGAGATCAAACAATGATCCATCCAGGCGATACCTAATGTAGATGCCAGTGTCAATGTCCCGTATGGCATGGAGTAGTACCTGTGTGAAAAAGAGGTTGAAGAGTACTGGAGCGAGTACACAGCCCTGTTTGACACCATTAGATATGGGGAATTTCTCTGAGGGTTCACCATCTGAGAGAATCTCTCCATTCATGTCAATGTGGAGGAGCCGGATGAGATTGGTAAATTTTGAGGACAACCAAGTTTCTTGAGTACTACCCACAGTGCATCTCTGTTGACTGTATCGAAAGCCTTTGTCAGATCCTCGAAGACAGCATATAGATTCATGTTCTGCTCAAGGCACTTCTCTTGGACTTGTCTCACTGCGAAGATCATGTCAACGGTGCTGCGGTCTGGGCGAAAACCACACTGAGACTCGGGGAGGTTATTTTCTGACACTGCTGCAATAAGTCTGTTGAGCAAGATGCGAGCAAGTATTTTTCCAGCAACGGAAAGCAGGGAGATGCCTCTGTAGTTACTGCAGTCCATACGTGTGCCTTTGTTTTTATAGAGGGTCACAATTGATGCATCACGGAGGTCGTCTGGCATCTCTTCTTCCGTCCAGATGCTGATTAGCACGTCATAGAATGCCTCCAAAGACTGCTTACTGAGAGTCTTGTACACCTCCGCTGGGATACCACCCTTTCCAGGTGCCTTGCCACAGTTTGTTTGTTTAATGGCCCTTCTCAATTCCTCCATCTTTGGCGGAATATCCAGTTGGTTGAGCATTGGCTGTTGGGGTATTTGGTCAAGAAAAGATTGGCTGACTGATGAGGGCAGGTTTAGGAGCTGATTAAAGTGCTCTTTCCATCTTTCCATAATGCCATTCTTGTCTTTTATTAGTGTACTGCCATCTGCAGCAAGTAAGGGCGTAGAGCTTGACTTTGTGTGGCTGAAAATTGACTTGATGGCGTTGTAGAACTCTTTGGAGTTGTTAGTGTCGACATAGCTTTGCACTTCCTCAGCTTTCTTTTCCGACCATTGGTCATGCATCTTGCGGATTTCTCTCTGAGCCTCAGCCTGATAGGATTTGAAGCGATCTATATATGTGTGTATGTATGTATAAGCATATATGTCATGTAGAAACAACAACATTGATAATTACACTGGTATACGTTTCAAATTTGTTTTATTTACATTATTTTGTGTTGTATTTCATGATTTTGTATTATCCTGAATTTGATTAATCTGATGTAATCTCAGATACAAAACACACACACACACACACATTCGTTCTTAATTCAGCTGATATTAACAAAGCAACGTCAAACACAGAGCACACTTAGCACGTAGAAGAGCGAGAAATATATTCGAACACTAATGTTACGTTAAATAGAATCCTTCAGCGATATCGTGCTTTCATTTGTTTTTAAATTGTTATACAAATTCACTAATGCAAGACATGCTTTTGAACGTACTTTTCAAAATATAGCAGGATATTCTTCAATAAATCAGCAGGAAGGGAGAATCGGAGAAACTTTTATAGAGACGTCCATTTGGTAAACCAAGGCTTCCTCAAAAATCGTAAAAAAGCGTCTATTTGGCAAACCAAGGCTTCCTCCAAAATCGTAAACAAACAGTTTCCTTTGGAGACGCAAAGTCGTTGTCGCACCCTCCCTGCTGCTATGGGGGTAAAAATCCTTTTTACAATGCAAATCCTTTTTATGATTTCACCAACAGACTAACTTGTAAAACCTCACCTCGTAAATCAATCAGATTATTTGACTGGTCAGTGAGTTTGAAATTAATTCTCGTTAACGAATCAGTATGATATCGCATAGAGACTGGATTAGTTGGATCCTCAATTATTAGAAACCCCGGAGGAGCTGTTGGTGCAAATGAATATAAAATATATCCCTGCTGGGCTTGATCTGATCTTTCGAGATTTATTTGATAACTTCCTTCGATAACATCATATACTAAATTCAATGCAATCACCGAGGATATATAGAAGTTTTGAGGAGCGATATGCCGCCGACCGCCATCTGGGTCATTATTATGCTTGAGGATTGTTGTGGGTTTTTTTTTTTCGTGCGTCGTGAATCCTTTTGAAACCATCATCGATGGAATCATTGAGTCTTTTCCTTAGAGTTGCTACATCGATGTATCCAGGAAATCTAAATTGAGATATATTATCCTCTCTTCAGTTAAAATTCGTTGTCGTCGTTCTCCTGTGCTATTAATCACCATTTTAAAAGTTCGGTTATGAATATATTCTACATTGAATATAATCTGATTTAATATTTCTACGTGTTTGATAATTTCATCATTCCCGGTAATATAATTATCAACTCTATCATGTAGAAAAATTATATGTCTGTTAAATGTACGATAAAAATTATCAAAAACAATCCTTCAAAATCCACAACTTTTATTGAACCAGAATATTGATAATCTTGTTCATTTTTCCTAACAAAAAGTCCAAAGAAGATGATTCCTTTCACCTTTGTTATACTTTTCAATTTTTTCTCCGTCCACGTTTTTATTTTATCTATGAGTCTTAATTATATAGTTATATCCGCGATCTATTACATCTGATTCATCGGGATATGATTGTTTATCAGAAGTAAAATCCGATTTATTAGGTTTTTTGATAAGATGGTGCCTGAGGTGGGATTTCAGGCCATCCTAGTGTTGTTCTTATAGAACTCTGATAGATGTCTACGACATACCCGGGCTAGTTTATCTCAGTGGCAGATGATAGTGTTGGTTCATGAACTGTTATAGCGATTTTCGATTCTTTTCCAGTAATGGATTTTATTCTGCGTTGTAATTCATTATTAATTTGTTCAATTTGGTAGGACCCACATGGCAACGAAACAACGTTCCAGTCAGGAGTACCATCGGGTTTATTCTTACTCGCAAACACAAGGGAATTATTCGGTTGCTGACCACCAAATGATTTTGATCTAATATTTGGCCAACTATGGTATACTCGTAATGCTAGTGCTATATCTTTCACCGGAACCGCAGAAGGAAAATTCACAATGAATTCAGGATTCGTTGAGGTTATTGAGATCATGCTGGTTTTCACCGGCGTGATATTTTCCGCTATTCGTTGAATTAGGTCTTGCGATGTTGCCATTGTTATTATATTCGTGTTGTTTCTCTAATTTTGACATCGCGGAATCATAAACTCGTACCATCGCTGAAAACTCACTATCGAATATTAATGTGTCATCGAATGACGACGATATCATGGAGGATAAATGTGAGTACGCGGTTGACACAACATGAAATTTAACTACAATATCTTGCAGTTTACGCTGGCAACACGATGGTATTTTATTGTTATAATCGAAATAATATCCGCAATTGTTGTCGCCGATGATATACAAAATGGAGCAGCTATCGGGGCAATCATTGTCACCGAAGAGAGTATAATACCAGCTCCGGTGATTACACCTGATACCGAGTACACGGTAACATCAACTGCGGTGATTCTTCGTCGGTACATTTTTATTTTTACTTGATACTCCTCAGTGAGGGTTTTGAGTTTATTTTGAAATTCTCTGACCTGATCATAGCAATACTGTTGTGATGACATTTCATTTATTACAACAAAATTCTATTTAGTTGTTTATTTAAATTCGCTACGAATTCCAAATACCATGTTACTGAAACCCTAGCCAAATTATTATCAGTGGATGCTATTGTGAAGCGTTCAGTTGTTCCTTTGTCGATGATCATTGATATCATTTTGTTGACCTCAGGTGAACTCGTTGATGAAATATTAAACTGAGTCGGCGACACTAGTGTTAATCGATAAATACCTTTGACGACCGCGGTGATATTTAATGTTAGTGGATGGTGTCCACATAAATGATCCGTGTTGGATCGTGTATACTATGTTGTTGGTTTTCTCATGAGGAATCTGTTTTTTCAAGTGTTTTTATCATCCTCGGTAAATCATCTTTGATTGCCTCGATGGTGTTTTTCATCTCATGGATGAATTTTCTAAGAGAGAGAGAGAGAGAGAGAGAGAGAGAGAGAGAGAGAGAGAGAGAGAGAGAGAGAGAGAGAGAGAGAGAGAGAGAGAGAGAGAGAGAGAGAGACAGAGAGAGAGAGAGAGAAAGAGAGAGAGAGAGAGAGAGTATCATGTTAGACCCAGCCATATTAACATGACACTAGGCCGATCAAACCCAAAAGAAAACTTTAATGCTAATTTCTTATTATGACTCAGGCGGGATTTAAACCTATAACCATCCTCATTAAAGGAAAACTCTCTGACCACACACGTCATCTGAGAGGTATTATGTTTAAGTGGTAGTAGTGGATCTATATAGCTATGTGTATTAGTTATGTGGTAATAGACGTAACCACAAAATGCAACATGGAATTGATTGCTCAATGATACGCATCACATCTTTTGTATAGCGTGCAGGAGTCCATACAGGTAAGAGTTGTGCTCAAGAAGAAACTATCTGCAAGCGTTTATAAACATAATAGATGTTTTGAGCGTCACAATGAAATCAATCATTTGAAACCAGTTCATTATTGCAAGTTACACACATTCCACGCTAGAACCAAGTATTTTATAAAGAACTAAGTAAACTGTTTGAAGGTCAAATTAAACTTGAGGCAAAAAAAGCTGTTTCAAATGGCATCGAACATATTAACCGGATCGAGTATGTTTTATGGAGGATAACATTTACTTTCACTGAATTGAACGTTAAACCTTCACCAGACCTAAACACTCAATATTTTAACCATTACCGTGCTGCGAAATTACGGACGTGATATACCGACGTTTACAAAGTATTATTAACCGTTATTAACTATTTGTGCCCAAGGTAATTGAATACTGTCTCGAAATCAAGGCTCCTACCGAAAATTCACGATTATATAAGAATACGAGGCAACATCTGCAATTAATTGTTTCTTTTGTCACTTGAATGCAGGTTTACCATGTGTCAAATTAACAAAGGAATAAATTGTTGATAAATAATTTTATTGAATATATATGTGATGCTTGATTTCGTTAAAGTTGATTCAGCTACATTTAATTAACAAATTGTTTCTGCAATGATAACACAAATCTAAACTTTCAACCACTCATAAACTGAAATAGAACTGTCAGCTAAGACAGGAAAGCAGGAAAACGACAAAATATGGGTCAGTTAAAAATGGCAACATTATTCGGGACGAATGCTATCATATCTACTTGTCCCTCCGTCGTGTTGTAGCCAAAAGCCTAGTCACATTCGATGGGAAAAGTCCTAATCAATGAAGAAAAAGATGACAAAAAAAACCCACATACATACATGCATACATACATGCATACATGCATGCATGCATACATACATACATACATACATACATACATACATACATACATACATACATACATACATACATACATACATACATACATACATACATACATACATACATACATACATACATACATACATACATACATTATTTCGCCAGGTTTAACCTTTATTTGATGGACACTTTTGGGAAAGTATCATCAGATATACTTTAAATGATATGTACCTTCTATATATTAAACTTTGCATATGTCGTGTTTTAGTAATTGTAACATGTCACTGTTGCTACATTTCAGGCCATTGTCTTTTGTACCAACTGGCAGCACGCGCATGAGAATAATTAAACCCCAATAACAATTTGCTGAGTGAGAGGATTTTGATTCAAATTAAAACTGAGAGTGGAGCAGTCTTTTGCTTACTAATGCTTTCCGTTTACTAGGTGTGCAAAATGATTTCGATATATTGATTTATTTTCAAGATGACATCGGAATTTGTTTGCTAATCGCAAATAACTCGGATGGTAAATCTTATATGATTTGGTACAGCAGCAGCTTATTCGAATTTAACATTGCATGTTTTTGTGGCTCACTGTTGAACAGGGACGTCTTTCATTGGGAAGGACATTTAAACGGCTTATTTTGTTCTTGGCCAATGTTCAAAAATCGCTTGACGCATAATATAGCGATATGGTCATTACGTGTGAATACAAGGCATTGATGTCCTGTAAGTAGTGAATCTATGTTGGGGATTGGACCGAGACAGGGAAATCACATTCAATAGTATAATATTATTTGCCTCCCCACGAGGCTTTCCCGAGTGTGGAGACATATAATGTAACCCCCACGACTGGGATTACCTTGTGTCAGTTTAAACACCAGTGTGTATGTTGTGCTCACCCAGTTTTTTCTTTCAAAGTAAAAGGAACTCTTGACTAGTGTTCATGTTCCAATGTTTACATGCGGCGCATGAATACAAATGTGTTAATGAGGGTTGTGGTGTAACCGTTGCATCCGAAGTACACAGTTTGTACGCTTGAGCAGAGCACAAATATCAATACAAGAGGTCGCATTGTAATGAGATATTATCACATTTAATATATGGATGTTACATGAAATTGACAATACATAATTCATATTTATTGCACGAAACTTTTATTTTCATCAGTTCTAATTTTGAGAAAATACACCCACCCCACCCCCACCCCCTTAAAAGAACCTCCTGATATGTACCCTAGCAAATAAGCATGTAATAAACTTTCAAAGTCACGGATTCTTTGAAAATCTATGTTTCTGTCTTGGAATTATGGCCAGTGCTGCAGTTAAATATGCGTAAGGATTAGTGAGTTGACTAATAAATAATTACTTCTGGCTGGTAATGGCATTATTTGTCCATATATAGTGCAGGTATATTTCTGAATAAACTGGGGCACGGTGGATAATCTGGACTGAGACGACTGGTCTAAGATTACTAGACTGAGAAACGAAACGTAAATGCAAAATAGCTAGAGTTCTATGTCGCAAGGGCGAGAATTTAATGTCTCTGCGTGACACAGTGTTAAGGTAAAGTATTATAATGTGTCTAGGCCCGCCCTTTCATGCTCGCTTTATTAATGTGGTAAGAACCTCGCAGTCTATTCTCAGAAGAGAAACAAAAAGTAGAGTAAGCTAATTAAAAGGGTTTGCAATTGAAAAATTATGCTTAGAGAATACTGTTGTATCTTGGGCGAAGAATCATTTTAATAGCTGTATATATAAGCAGATGGTATTTATATCCCTCTAGAAATGTAATTGCTGCGTTTCATGCGAAGTCCACTCTTTAGCAACGTATGTATGTAATTAAACCAGATTAGATATGGCATATCTACTGCGGTCAAACTTCACCTTCCAAAGTGCAAAATAAAATTAATTTTCTCTGTCCATATGCTGAAGTAGCGCTCAAATTGGACTTCAGGAACTCCGGAATGACAATGTCTGTGAAAGACTATTTTTTTTTGCAACATCAATCGATCGATCAATTAATACATTTTGGTATAGATATATTGGCATTTATAATGATAATTAAACTTTGATATATGTTTATCTTGCCGAATTGTATCCGCTTATTAGTCCATATACCATCAGAATGGGAAATTATTCAATCCTGACGTCGGTCTATCCAATATATATATATATATATATATATATATATATATATATATATATATATATATATATATATATATATATATATATATATATATATATATATATATATATATATATATATATATATATATATATAAATATATATATATATATATATATATATATATATATATATATATATATATATATATATATATATATATATATATATATATATATATATATATACACGAATTAAACCTAATTAGACTGAGGAAAAAATACTTTTAGAGTTCACAAAAGCTAGAAGAAATTTTAACATGTTGTATTGTTTATTACTCTAAGATAATGAAAATGACATACTGACGTTTGGTCTATATCTATACTCATGTTAGATTTATGAATTAGATTAGTCGTCGTCTACAAGTTAGGGACATGGCCAAGACATTTCGATCGTTAAACATAATCAACCGTTTCGAACTCTCAACACAAAACTGATATAGATCAAACTAACAGATTATGTCATTTCTACAATATTTTTCGATCAATGAGATTGTATTTCATGACTGCTTCTCTTAAATTCATTCAAAACTGTAACTTCCTCCCAGTTAAATACTTCCATTTTGTTGAGACGAACGTTGTAAAATGTTCAGTCTATATGCTTTTTAATTGTGGAAGTCGGTAACTCAATAATAATCATAAGTGGAAAGTCAAACGGATTAATTATTGGGACATTATGATGGATTTCTGTATTATAATTTGCAATGCACAATGTATCACATGAACTGCATCGATCGTCAAATCTACCTTGCATAACACACACATGCATACATACATACATACATACATACATACATACATACATACATACATACATACATACATACATACATACATACATACATACATACATACATACATGCCTCAGATGGTAAATGATATATGATTTGGTACCGCTGCAGCTTATTCTAATTTAACATTGCATGTTTTTTTGGCTCACTTTATAACAGACACGTGAAGCATAATATATCGGTATGGTCATTGAGTGAAAAATTACAAGCGATTGATGGTCTATTATTTGAACTTTCTTCATATTGCAACATTATGGTAATATATTCTAGAATCTAGAGTGTTTGAGTAACTGAAGCATGTCTGTGATGCTGGATTTCAGTCCTTGTCTTTTTAACCCATAGGGCGGCAAGCATGTGAAAAACTATTAAAAATGAAAGATAAAATAAAGATTTGTTGAATGAGGCGACCAGCCCGATTTTGCATATAAAAAGCTGAGAGTGGGAGAGTATTTTGTATGCAAAGGTTTCTGCGGTAACTACGTGTGCAACGTTTCAGTTGAAAAAAAAAAACCTTGTTTCATTCTAATATCGTATGGTAAATTGTATATGATTCTTTTATCATAGGATCGTATTCAAATTTAATGTTGCATATTTTGTTTTTCTTTAACAGGGGCATTTAAACGGTTGACGCATAAGGTACCGGTATGGTATTTACCAGTGTATAGCAAGTTTTTGTATGTCCTCTTATTTGAACTCTCTACGTTATACGCGTTAAGGTAAAATATCCTTACGTGTCTAGGCCCGCCATTACATGCGCGCCTTTTTAATGTGGCAAATAGCTCGCAACCTATTCTGAGAAGAAAATCAAAAAGTAGAATAAGACAATTAAAATAGTTTACAATTGACATATTAGGCTAACGAGGTTTTTCTTATCCCTCTAGAAATATAGCTGCTGCGTTTAGTAAGAAATCCGCTCTTAAGCAATTCAGGCCAGTTAAATATTTCGATGTTGATAGAGAAACATTGTTAAAATATTTCGAAGATATACTTTCATTTGTGGAGCTCGCTAACTGAAGAATAATCATCAAACACTGATTCATTAGTGTGACATTATGTGGGACTCGTGTATTATAATTTTGCATTTGCACAATGCATCGATCGTCATATCGTGTTTGATTAACTATGTATTTTCAATGCTATCTCTTATGTTTGGCATCTCTAAATAAGCATTGATGTTCTTGGTGGTGACCCGTCCCTTACTTAACGACAGCTGGAGTCTATACAGTTGTATTTTGTTTATAATACAGAGCAGGAGGTCGTTCGTTAACTGAACTATTTGTTGCCACTCTCAAACATTGATTATTGTCATTCTCTTACACGTATGTTTTTTTTTTATCTTTCTATCGTCATATTACTATGTAACATAGTCACTTTTACTCAATCCATGCTGAAATGTTTTAAGATTGCTTTTGAGCAACGATCAATCGATTTGTGACTGCATTGTTGGCTGTTCTTAATGTGTTGCTCCTTCTGTGCTTTAAATGTTCTTTACGTTGTTCTGATTATATTCACATGTCTATATTTACCTACATGCTACCAATTCTTATACAACATGGGTGGCAGTATTACAGACAATATTTGTATTACAACATCACCAAGTCATTACATTTGCATGAATACTACTAATACGACAAGACTGTTGTAAAGATTTATTTCTGTATGACTACTGATCTGCTAACTAGTAATGAATGACTCTTATAACCACGTATACCACAGTTGTCCCTTATGTGGTATAAAAGAAAACGAATGAGTCAAAAAAAAGTCAAAGTGAATTAAGTTCTTTAAAATTTTGTACGGGTGTCATCTCTTTGAAAATATGTTTAACACTTAGGAACACAGTGAAATATGTTTCTGTTTTCATATATACCCAGGTAAAATTGAAAGGTGAATCGCATGTACTTCGATATTTTCATAATTTGTATTGCCATCCTACAAGAAAAGCCGTAAGGAAGTGAAAATCCATACCTAGAGAAACCCATTGATATGCAACATTCGAATTGTTCAATGAACTTTATCTGACCATTTTATATCATATTTAATTTTAACAACAGGTGAGAACGATTGTGCAACTAACTACATATAATGTTATAGTAAATTACAATTACGTCTATCTTAACTTGAAAGTTATCTGCATGTATTTGCGATACATAAGTAGGATAATTAAGGTCAAACATATATTCTAATAAAAAAATTAACTTCAGCAGTTTTTGTCTCTCGTTATCAGAATCGCACGATTTGGGACATTTATTCAAGCAATCATA
This sequence comes from Unio pictorum, assembly GCA_030141615.1. NCBI lineage: Eukaryota > Metazoa > Mollusca > Bivalvia > Unionida > Unionidae > Unio > Unio pictorum. The sequence goes on along the minus strand of JARLTB010000034.1, from coordinate 11,398,525 downwards.
ATTGGATACATGATGTTATGTATATTTTATTTAACGAACTTGGCCTTACACCCTTTTTGAGGGTAGAAAGTTCTGGCCTACCTAACTTTGGTCATTTTTAAGGAACGATATTTACTTCCAACTGAATGCACGGCCTAACATTATTAACGGACATAGAATGTTCCGGAAGCGAACCTGTTTCAAGGGAATGTTCAAATTAAAATGACGATCATCCTGGGTATTCTATTGTAACTTACGTAAAGTAAAATAAGTATACAACGGATGAGGTACATAATTGTACATTCCTAGTTTAATTTCAGTCAGTGATATAATTTACTATTGTGTTCAGATATGTTTTGAGTTGAATCATTTAAGTCATTAGAAAGAGATCATTAACTTTATTAAATATTCATTGGAATTAGTGTTAATTCATTCAAGGTCATAGTGGGATTATATCATTGTTATGCGTAATTACTATTGGTACATTACATTAAAATTAGTACATTAAAAATATTGCTACATCAGCAAACTCATATTGAAAAAATCACACTTTGACATGTGATAGCACGTTTAGAAGTATTTGCGATGTAATGGACAATACAGAACCTGGCTCTTAAATTGTCACTTTTCAATTATTAATTGTAACTTTGTCTCTTTTCCTTACTTAATTCAAAACCACAGAGCCTTAAAATAGTATGGATGCTGGTCCAGGATCACAATCTCTATTAAATGTTTTAGATATATAAAATAATTGTCACTCTTATAAAATTAATTTGAAAAATTCGTCAATAGTATTAGTGAAACAAGCAAGCGTTCAAAATGTCGTCTACTGTGTACACCTTTATTTTTAGTCAATGAACTGTTCGTGTCTTTGAAAAACAAATAGTTGACATAGTTTGTCACACAAAAAGATTTTTCTGAAGTCGAGATATAATTTACCAAACAAGAGAAATAAATAGTTTGTTTCAGTATTTTTTAAATTATTTGGTGGAAAACAGCATTTCGGATTTTAGTAAAATGGGTTTCGATTACTGAATTTCTTTCTA